>BEXV01002968.1:7415-23497 GCA_003118195.1 Hemicentrotus pulcherrimus | reverse complement strand
GGGGTGGGCACAGGGGGGAAGGGAACCTTCTATAAAACTAATTCTTACCTCCGGCATTACATGCATGGACATTGAACGTCCTATTCGCGCCGATCAGCATACAATTACTAATGAGGGGGCATATTATTTATTTAACACCGTCTTTAATTGGGAGGGCGGTATGGGGGGAGGGAGGTATGGGGCATGGGTGGCACTTGGGGAAGGGGCAGAGGGGAGAGGCAAAGAGGGGAGGGGCACAATGAAAAGGGGGAAGGGTTCCTTTTTATCAAACTGACTCTTACCTTGAGTGTTACAAGCATCGAGAGGAACTTTCTCTTGTCTCCGATCAGCATACAATTACTGATGAGGGGGCATTCTTTCTTGATGATGTCTTCGATTGGGATGGGAGGGATGTTCTCTCCTCCTGCCGTGATGATTAATTCTGTAGAAGGAAAGCAACAATTACAATCTCAATCTAAATGTTTCTATAGGTAACCCGGAAAGTAATATTGTTGTATACCACGGAATAGAGCCGGAAAGTAACCCCTATCAGAATCGGGAAGGTAAACTTGAGGTCCGGAAAGTGGCAAAAGCACTCAGCAATGCATTGTGTCACATGATCTATACACTTACAAAAAGTCCCAGAAATATTTCGACAGAACGGAGACAGTAAGGGTACACGTATATAAAAAAAAACTTTTGGGAACAGGTACGGTATTCTATTAGCATTAACTTTATAGTCTGATGTGTTTCTATAGAAGAGCGTACCTGGCAAAATCCGGACAGTATCTCTTTTCACAAGGACTATGTATATTGGTAATCTGACAGTTTTGCCTTTGAGAAGGGCATGGGGCTCTGTTTGCCCTATAAACAGGATTAGAGTCCTAAGCTAATCGGCAAACATGCAATCACTTCATGTTTGAACACCGAGATTCAAGGCAAAGCATAGTCAACTACAATGACAACTCAAGAATTTGATACTGTTCGACGAGGGTATTAATTTACTTTTGAATACTTATCTTGTAATCGGTACACGATTATTGCATGGTGTTCATTTTCTGTTCTTGTTATGAAAAAATATGATTCAAAAGTCATTTGGACTTCAATACAAATAGAAATTCCTACTACTATTCTTGAAATCAAGATGAATTTTCCCCCTATCAACATTTCCCCCAATGGGAGCAATTGTGGAGACACTATCATAAAGGTGTAACCTCTTTGCAATAATGCCTATAACTCTATGTTTCGTTGTTTAATTGTTTGTTATGCTTCTTTTTTGTCTTTTGTCTTTTTTAAACCAAGCTCTTTCCAGAGCTACATGTATATTATTCCTCATTTCTAGTAATATCATTCACTGACCCCTATTAGGGTGGGTCCCTTCCCTAAAAATGGTCTGCTTGAATATGAATCCAAGGGACCATGTACAGTGTAAATAAGGAGCAAAGTGCCAACTTGGTGTTGAACTGCAATCTCTTCATTTCAAAACCTGATTCTGACTACTCAGCTAATCTATTACCTTTTCTCCTCAAGAATCAGACTGTCCCAATAACCTAAATTTGATGACCCCAGAATGTTCTCAAACCAGAATATTCTCATCTGGCAGAGACTAAATGCTATATAAAGTGTTGTTCAGCATGTTGATAGAGGCCTATCATCTGCCTATCACTATCTGTAGCCAGGGACAAAGATGAAGTCCCTATCTAAGGATTGAAACAGTGATAGCACTGCCTGGAACAGTAATCAATCAAAGGTGAAGTTACTTTATCTTCTCTCTCTCTCTGACTGATCCTGGAGTTTTTAATCAACTTATTACTCAACTGATTTCCCTTTAAACGCTTCGAACAGAAGAAGCCAAATGTCTTTTATCATATCATTTCAAACTGAAGTATAGCTGTGGTTTGATAATGCTATGTGTACATTGTATGTCTCTGGCGTTATCTACACAGGGCGCCATTTGCTCTGGTAAAAAAAACACTCCACGTTTTTTATTTTTTGCCAACGATAAACAGTATGATTTAAGGTTACAAATGGATTTTAGTACAGTGCCGTAGGTTAAAGATAAGCTTGAGAAAATAAATGGTATGTAGCATTCTTTTGCAAGATGTGTTCACGATATTTCTAGAAAAAAGAAATCAAATTTAAATCCTTATCGATCTGAGAGTAAACAAAATATTTGTCAATCAATATGACAATCTACAAATAAGTTTGTGTATCTTGGTTTATCAGGGCATGTGCATCCAAATCCAAGGCCAGCCACAAGTTATATGGAATCACACTAAAATCTTTGGGAGATCAAAATCTGATGTCCTAGGCAAAAAAAGCTAGTATGGCCTTTTCTTGAAGCTTTACTTTCTTCTTATGTTAAAACATTCACAAGCTTTTCGCATACCATCAAGAAAATATGTTAAATAGACTCGTAACAAAAAGTTTCTTGGAAGGTAAAAATCTTATATCCACCCCCCTCCAAAAAAAAGAGAGAAAAAAAGAAAGAAGGTCAGTATATCGTTTAAACAAACAAAAAAGTAGTTTATGTGTAGTCCAGCTTTATGAACGAGATGAAATGTCTGTTTGATACACTGTTGGTGCTTACCTTTAATCCTGCCTGTGATAAAGAGGAATCCATCGTCATCAACGTACCCCATGTCTCCTGAATGCAACCATCCATCTTCATCAATGGCCTCATCCGTCTTCTCTTGCATGTTGAGATAACCCATGAAAATATGACGGCCATAGAAGCACACCTATAGCATGAAAAACAAAATGTTGTTAAATACACCAGTTTACAGTTGTATCAGTGCGCATGCGCAGACATGGGCGCCATTTTAAATGACACCCAAACAGGCACCCAAACAAAGCCAATGACCCGAGGTCAGTGGTATTTATGCGTAAATTAAGATTGCGCCCATGCAAATGATGATATGTGCACGCACAACGCAGCGCGCAGGCAGTGATATCATCATAATTTGCATGGGTGCAATCTTAATTTACGCATAAATACATGACCTCTAGGTCATTGGCTTTATACTTGCCAATTAAAATGGCGCACACAACCGTAAACTGGTGTATAAACTCTGTTTTCTCTTTAAATATTATTTGGGACTGAGTTTCAACTCTAGAAGGGCCCCCAAATTTTCTTTTAAAATATTAGCTAGGATCCAAACTTGTTGGGTGCTAAGGGGAAGATATGTCACAAAACTTGTCATCAGTGACAATGACAGTTTTTGATATAAGCTAGTAAAATCCTTGTTTCTGATTGGTTGTCAGCAGATTTGTCATTGAAAAAAGGCTTTGTGAAATGGGTCCCGGATGTATATTGCTCTTTAGTCTATAATATTTCTTCTTTTTCTTGCTGTGACTTTACAATTCAGAAGAGTAGGGGGTCATGACCTTACCTCGCCGTTACCATCGCTGTCTGGGTCTGAGATCTTGGTCTTGGAGCCGGGGAACGTTGACCCTGAACTACCGATCCTGAATTTACCTGGTAAGCAGAAACTGTGAGGACCTGACAAAGATAAATGGAGACATATTATGATGATTAATGGATGATGATTTTTGAGACCCGACTGCATAGGAAGCGAAAGGTCAAAACCTGCCTATTAAGGCCATCCAAGGGAAACAGGACAACTGACTACTGTAGGTAAGTGGCCTTTCTACATTGGTTCTACAATATATCTTTTTTTTTCTAAAGGGAGAAAATATAGGGGACCAGTATAGAAAAGTGACTATGATGACAGGTTTGACTGTAAACAAAAAATTGAAATTAGAATCTGTCATGACACGTGAAACTTTTGTGAATTACAAGTTTCAATATTGTGATTCATAAATATCACTTCATGAAACTATTATAAATTTTAACCTTCGTGGAAAATTTCTGGTCAAAATTGTTAAAAGCACCGGTAAGCACCTTTGTTTTTAAGTATGTTCTTTCTTGTTTGCTTTTAAGTCCTCCACTATGATAATCATATTTTATCATGATACTTGAGAAAATCCCCCTTCTCGTATTGACTAAAATAGCTTCAGACTGCCACATACTGGTGCAATTAACCATGTACATCTTTTACAGGACAAGAAAAGATAACACATTGGGGGCTCCCCCACTTACCTGTGCTTTCGCTCATGCCATAGATGTCATAGACGGGTATGTTCACACTCAGGAAATACTCTAGCGTTTCCATGGACAGGGGCGCTCCGGCTGAGAAGTTGTACAAGCATTTGTCCAGTCCCAGTGCCAATCGAACCTGAAGACAAAACATACATGTACATTTAATTTAGTATTTTTATTTTCTTGTTTATCTGATTTATGCCAATATACCTCAATTCAGTTTTAAAAAACTCAATTTTGTATATGTATAGTGGCAAACATTTTTTATTCATAACTATGCATGATGACAGCTATTAAATTAAGTAATCTATGGAAACAAAACAAGCCATAACCTAACAAAATTCAATATATGAAGTACATTTATTATTTTGTCATCACCATAAGGATCTGTTTTTTGCTTTCTGTTCTTTGCAAACTATGTCTGAGCCTTTATTTTAAATTTAATGCCATTAATTGCAAGTATGTATTTAAGATATTAATTTCAAGTTGCGATTGATTCAAATCATCGCAACTTTTTATAAGACGGGGCCCGGAACTCAAGACTGCCCTGGAAGACAGGGTTCATAAAAGAAAGACTGATAAGAGATATTGTAAATAACGATGTACATGTATAAATCTGGATACCGGTATACATGTACATGTATGTGAGCGCTGATCATGTTTCATCCTGTAGTGTCTAAACAAGTCTTATTGTGATTACAGCACTATCTGTAGTCAATACATTTATAAAATATTTATTTATGCAAAATGTAAACAGTAATGCCATAAGTGCATTACCATATACCCACATCTGTGCGCAATGATTTTACCCATTTTAAAATTTAGTCATTTTAAAAATAAAAACAAGCATTTTGATAATTCCCAAAACCTGACAATTGGCGCCTTATTATTCAAACCACATTCATTTACTTCTAAAGTAGTCTCATTTTCATAATGCAATCACATGGGCATTAATCAATATTGTCTCTAAATTCTGCATTATCAATTTTTACAACTGAAAGAGTTGAGCTGGGAATGTCTCTGAGTCACTTTGAAGAATTTGTTTTGTGTCTAGACAATTTGGTTGATAAAGACGGAACCTGAGTAGGCCAAGCTGTCATCAACCCTAAGTGCAATTGAACCCCAGATTGTTTAGTCTACAGTGTAGAACTTGTATTTAATATTGATATTGTCTGGTTAGAATCCCAAGGGCTTTTAGCCATACATGTACATACATTTGCATAGACTTGAGGCTTTTCATAAGATTTAAGGGCCTTAAATCTTAGTCAGTCTGAAGTCTAGGCCTCTCAATCAACAAATAGTATTACCGGTAATATTTGGTTGCCTGAAGAAAAGAAGAAAAAAAAGTCTTATCCACATTTTTAAAGGTAATATTTATTTATTTTTCAAAAAAAATTATATATTCAAGTGATTCCCCATGCAGGAGATAGAAATATCTTTCTGTAGGATAAAGTTCCACTTTGAAATTTGAATGATTTGGAAATTGACAAGAATCAAACAGTTCTAGCAAATCCATAATCACTGTGGCCTAACTGGCCTTGTGGATATAAAATATATGGTCATTTTGTGTCCCACGAGTAACCAATTAGCAGGAAACAATTTAAACACAATTAAACGATAAAGTAAAAAATACTTTTTCCTTGATATTTGCATTGATTTGTTGTATACATGTAGTTGGTCTATAAACTTTTAAAATACAGTCATCATTAAAATCTTTGACATAGTCACTGTCATATTTAGGACAAAATGTGTAGCTTGGACATGCCTAGATGATCTGTTCTATAGTTGCTCTACAAACTTTTGAAATACAGTCATCATTAAAACGCTTTTGATGTACAGTAGTTAGTACCATATTAGGGACAGAATAGGTGTAGCCTGGACTTGCCCAAATACAGTACCGGTAGTAGTAGTAGTACCGGTACTCAAAATAATAAATGACCTTGACCTTGTGACATCCTTTTGATGCCTAATCAATTAAAAGTTCATCTACATCGAAGGCGATGACTCACAATTAGTGGCCAGAGGTCAATGAACCTTTACAAAGGGATCAAATGACTTCCTAAAATAATTGAAAACTGCACAAGTTTAAGTTTAGCTAGAGAGTGCATGGTGTTTGTCATGGGTACGTGTGGTTGATCAGGCAGTTTCTATTGTGATGTCATGTTTTACTAGAACTTTGAAAAGTATGTGAAGGTCATGTTGAAAGTCAACAAGCAATTGCTGGAATTGGTAAACCATATTGAGAGGATTAATAAATATACCGGTACTCCATTGTTCATTACCAGATAAGGTAATGACAATGACAGTGGCACGTGCGTGTCATCGTTAGCTGTAGGTAGTTTATTTTTAGTAGCGTACTAGGCAACAGATGGCTTTCCTAACATCCCCCCCCCCCCCCCCCCTTTTTTTTCTTTGAAGGGATTATGAACTCCACGTGCTCACCCATGCTTCATGCATGCTCTTTTATCTGTAAGTGTACTTTGACATCTTCATCATACTGTGTAATTTGATCACTTTGATCACAAAAATCAACAGAACAGTTCCATCACATGTAATAAAATGTTTCCCCGGGCATGCAAGCAAATTATAAATCAAAAATATTTAGAGTAGACAATATAAATATTTTCAAGTAAGGGTGTGAACTATTTAGAAATCCGACCCAAAATGTTGAAAAAGTAGAGAAAAAAATGTTCTAGAGAGGCATTCTGAGAAGTTATCTTTTATGTGTTAAAGTAAAACAATGTTAATAGTCATAGCAAATCAAAATGAGTACAGTCCTTGGTGAAATGTCCAATGACATCTATAACTATCAACATCATTTTCCTTCCCTAACATGAAAGATAATGGCCTTTTCAGAATAGAGCCCCAGGAATTTTGATTATCAGTAAGATTTATAAAGAGATATTAAAAAAATACACATGAAAAGTTCTATGGATTAAAATCGGGGGAGTTTTTGTGTCTTTTTATTTTTTTTTAAAGCGTGGCAGTCATAACATCAATTTAGCACTACAGTCGAGAGTACATTGCCTTAAAGAACTACCCCTGATTGAAATCAATTGCAGATCCCTTATCAGCTTGAGTGGTAGTACCATACATGTATATCCCACAAAGGGATGAAAATGAGATTCTAATATATTCAAATTAAAGATGAAGTTGAGTTCTGGGCCCCGTCTTACAAAGAATTGCGATCGATCGCAGTTTTGAAACAACGGTTCTCATTGGTTGATAGTGCGCGTGCTGTACAATACGCGCATGTAACAATGATCTTGATAGGCCATTGCCATGTTGAGATTGATCTCAACTCTTTGTAAGACGGGGCCCAGGTCATGCGATTGCATTGTGAAAGAAACGGGTGTGGAAACAACCAGAAAAGGTTGATCATCTAGCATATAAGAATTTGTGTGTATTGCAAGGTTCTGGAATCATCAAAAAGATAAGAAATTTGGCCAGGTCTTGGTAAAGTTACAAACACTGTACACAGGAAGATGTATATGGGACTACACAAACACGTGGCATAAAAAACCTACCCCAGAGTTTTTTTATGAACATGACATATTTAGATTATGAAGGCATTTGAATAGCCATGCTTTTCAGGGAACATGTCTTATCTGATGTACTTCCACACTTGCATAATAGGAATGATAAATTTTACAAATTTTTTTTCACTTCTTCCCAGAACTCAACCTTCTCTTTAAGACTGGTTAAAACAGAATCTCTTACCTTTCTGAAGACCATAATGTTAGCGACAGTCCATCCCCAGGGTACCGTTTGTCTGTAAGCATGGAGGAAAAAAACAAAATTGCAATGTAATTCTATTGTCCTTTTAAATGTGCTATTGAAAGATTGACCAATGATTTCATACATATACAAATATACATCACGGCGGTCCAGAAACAAGAATTCAAACAGGTAAACTATGAACTGGGCCCCGTTTCACAAAACTTGTCATCAGTGACAAATGACAGTTTGTGTTATAAGCTAGTGAAATCCTTGCTTCTGATTGGTGATCAGCAGATTTGTCACTGATTTTTGTGATATGTCATTGAAAAGAGGCTTTGTGAAATGGGTCCCTGATAGTGCAGAGCACAACTTTTCTTGTAGGCCTGGGTTCTATAAGCTCTAAAGTTCTATGTTCTCTGGTGCAATTTGATTATTGTTTTGAAGCATTTTCAAACAAATGTTTAACTAATATTGCATACATGCTTTTGGTTTGGTTTTTGTTATAACTGCTGTTTTGTTATAGCCCAAGAAAATGTTCAATGGTGTCATCATAAATTCAGAAGCTACATGTACACACAAATTCTTTACAGTGTGTTCATCACAGTAATATTTAAAGGCCCACTGCACTACTTGTAGCTACTTGCGCCCTCTATATAAAAAACAGTGCCTAATCGGTGACCATTGGTCCCCCATCATCCTCTTTTCTTATGTTAACTGAGAGCTGAGTTGATGAGATAACCACCTGTCCAGTGACCTTGCAGGGCGCTCTAATCCCTCCTGTAAACTATGGCACATAAGCTTTAAAGGCATGCACATGAACAAAATAAAACACACACACAAATGTGAGTAATCACAACAAACTAAACACAGTTAAGACGAACAAAGTTTCCCACATTAAACATTACACCACAACATCCACTGTCAAAGAATTTGCTATTAAAAAGAATTGTCAATTTTTTGTCTCTTTATTCATTATAGATCACTTTACCCCTGTTAAAATTGTGAGCATGTGACCGCTGTAATTGTACATCATTGATCAAAAGGGAAATAAAAACATTGATAATTTGTTTTGTGATACAGATATTTCCTTTTCCACCACAAACAGATTTACACTGTACTCATTAATCACAAGCATGCCACAAACTATTCAACAACACACTGATCAATCAAATATAGGACTATATCTATATGTTGTTGGCAAATAAAATAACCACTCTATTGAAACACATGCATGGGAAACTATTCAGATAATTAACGCTACCTATAAATAAAATTACTGAGAGAAGGCCAACCTAAACTGTCTATGTAAATGAATAGAATCCAACTCCTCATTGAACGACTATCCCCTCAATTCTTTTTCTCACATGCAAGTCTTAAAAAAATAATTTGAAAAAAATCTCATATATCTACAGTATTTAGCAAAAAAGGCTAATTAGTTTTGATTAAAACAAAATGTATGTGATTGAATAGTGCATGAATATGTCTTTATCTGCATAAGATAAAAACATCTGTTCAGCTAAGACCCACTTGTGAATGCATTTTTGTAATACACATGGGGAATTCGGGGGATTCTCCTGCCCCTGATGACATAAGGGGAAATAAAACGCACCATAATAGGAAATGAAGCTTAGAATTGCCTGCAAAGCTTTAACAAAGTTATTGAAAAGCTGAACATTACAACAGGATATGCCCTTTCAAAATGATTGAATGAACATCGAAGAATTGCTTTCAACGAAAGCAAAACTGTAATTTCTGTGCTTATTTTATCCCTTAAAAAAGAAGAGAAAAAGACCTTTATAATAAAACTGTCATGTCACTCTGCTAAGTCACAAGCTACTACGTCACAACTACATGTATGTAGATAGTTTAATAACAAAATCATTTATGAAATTGGCGATGTATGATGAAATATCAAACAAATGCATGCATGAAAAGCAGCAACAACGAAAACAAATTGGTGGACAAATTATAGGAAATATAGCAGCGCTCTCTCTCTCACCTTGGTACTTTGTTAGGGCGTCTGGACTTAATGGAGCTATGGTGGGGAATATATTTTGATGATTCAATTATAAAAGAATTTTACAATCATATGGTTATGGTTTATCAGGCACAAAATATATAGGAGATGAATTTTGCAAGAGGGGTGCAGGGAAGAAGAACAGATAGAAGGGCGGGGGAAGAAGCGGGAGTGTAGAGATTTTTTAAAAAAGAAGAAGAGAGTGGAAAGGAAGCAATAGAGAGAATAAAAAGGTATAGGAAGGAGGGAGGAAATAGAGGCAGGGTGAGAAGAGAGGGGGAAAGGAAGAGATAAGAGGTTGAACGGAAGGAGAACGAGGAAGAACAGGAAGGAGAGACAAGAGAAGGAAACAGGAAGGAAGGAAAGAAAGGAAAATAGAAGAAGAGGAAAGATGGAAGGGACTGAAAGGAATATTAATTATCAGTAGTAATAGGAAAAGGGCGGGTGGGGAAGAGAGAAGTAGAAGGGAAAAGGAACAAGGAGACAAAGAGGAAAAAGAGCATGAGAAATAGAAAGACAGAGAAAGTGGGAGAAATAAAAGGAAATTAGCTCTACTGGTAAGCAATACAGGATACAATAGGATATCAATTAGCATTGCAGAACAGATAGCAAAAGGAAATGTGCTAGTGAAGCATGAGTCGGTCATGAAATTAATCAATAGCTATAAATAACCTTAGTTGATGAAAGAATTAGCAGTACATCAATATCATCAATTACATTACATTACATTACATTACTACAGTAATTCAGTCATGCAGAGAGAGGAAATGACATTTTCTATTTTGGTTGGAAAATAGAGGGAATCCAAGCGATATACAAAAATAGAAAAACCACAACATAGAACAATTACAAAACAAAAAGAAGGCAGAGTGGTACACAAATATTTGAAAATGTGTAATTCTTTAAAAAGAATTAAAATCAAACAGGAAAAAGGATGAAAAACAGGAAATGGACCCCAAAAAGTATTAACCCCAAAGCAATGATGTGGAAGTAAAATTGTAAAATCATGTCTGTTTTTTTTTACAGCATATGATACAAATATCTTATGTTTCTGCACAATGTGCATACAGTACTGTATGGAGGTACTTTGATTGAAAAGAAATTTATTGCAATTTTCAAAGCATTGATCTGAATTATTCATACTTTTCTAGGTTCCACTTTTATATCATTGCAATCAATTCAAGCTACATGTAACAAAGCTTGAGGATTAATTAATGGAATTTTGTTTTTGCGACTGAAATGGTTACATTAAAAGAAGTATTTTGATTTGCATGGCTGGGTCCATAACAAAACCTGTATGGCGATGATGGATAGGAAGGAGCGATGCACATGTTATTTGATTCTTTGCAAATTGAATATATGCTGATAAGATGGGATTTAGAATTCTCTGTTAGTGCATGGTATCACAATAGATAGGAGAATTTAATATCAGATGAGGAAGAGATGATATTAGTGAAAATGAAATATAGATTTTACATCATATCCTCTAAAAGATCCTTAACTTGGCCATAGTTTCAGAGTAATATGGGCACCGTATACACTATCAGGTTATGGAGTTATGGGCAAATCCAAGCAATATCATCATTCTATGTCCCCTATGTTACTTAACCTCATGATATAGATTTAAGAACATTATAAATTGAAACTCATATTTTCCTTGATATTTGTGTGATCCCAGCTATTACAGCCCTCAACATTACAACCATCAGGTAGAGTAAAATCTTTGATGCAGTTTTTAAAATCTGGGACATAGCGACTTGGAAGAGCCCATAAACAGCTATCCACTGAAATGTGCACCAATTACACAGGCCCTCTGCGATCAGTCATCGTGTAAAGCATGGAATATTACAAGTGACATACAGTTTTTGCTTTTCAAAGTGAATTAACCTGTTGCTTAGATATCTATCCGGCCTGGATAGATACCGGCGTAGTCCCAAATACCTCTTTCTTTGTACAGTGGTTGTAAGTTTACCAAGACTGGGCCAAATTTCTTATCATTTTGATGATTCAAGAACCTTGCAGTACACACCCATACTTATGTGCTAGATGATAAACCTTTTCTGATCAATTCCACAATGTTTCTTTGACAATGCAATCGCATGACTAGAACTGGTCTATACCTGTAAGCGGTATTGTAGACTGACCTGTTTGCAATGGCTACGTTGCCTCTGTAGCCGATGTCTTTGGCCCATGCGCCGATGCGCTTCTTCACTCCCGTGATTTGAGACGCACCAGAGCGCAGCTTCTCATGAATCTTCTCCCAGACGCGGGGCACGCCGAGGAAACTTGTTGGCCTGACTTCCCTTAGCGTGTCAACGAGAGAGCCCTGTAGTGGTAAGTTTGGAGAAACATTTTTTTTAATAGAAGCAATAGATTCCATTTCAACAGGGCATCATGCATTAAAAAGTTGTTATTAAGCCCCATTCTACTTATCTAATTCTGTTTGAATGAAAGTCATGTTGCATGAAATTGTTTGAGATTCTTCCTCCCAAGTCCCTCATTATCTTAAATTCAGGGCAGTATTAATCCTGTTCAATATATAAGATAATGCAAATACATCAAGCTTTGACACATACATGTCTATTGACAAAAGGGTTCGTTTCCAACAAAACAAAGATACAAACAGAGCGGAAAATACGGGTTTTACAAAGCAATCATATGTTTCTAATAATTTGTCCCTGCTGACTAACTTGAAAAGTAATTTTTAGTTCACATGAGCTCTTTAAGATTTCCTATTAAATGGGGAGATTTCTTCCGAGAGTTCTTCGAAAGCAGTTTTTTCTCTCTCTTTTTTTTTAAACATTTAGATTTCCAAAGCTCTTCTGGAGATTTCTAGAGCTTTTTTTCTTCTCAACTGTCATTAGATAAGGAATATACCCTTACCTTGAGCGCATCTGGTTGGGCAAAGTAAGTGGTGCCAGCAAGATGGAGAGGGAAGTAGATATCAAAGACCTGGGCTGCTACGTGACTTAGCGGCAGGTAGCTCACTACCCGATGGCTGCCAAAGGGTATGTCTACTTGAGAGAGACATCGTTGAGAAATCCAGGTGTACTGAAATACAAAATAGAAATGTACATGTAAAGGTAAAAGGGAGTGTCAAACTGTCAACGTGTAAATGAGTTTCACATAAATTCAATTTACAGTAGTATGGGCAACAGGAAAAGAAATAAAGAAGTAAAAAAAAATATTTCTCTCATTTTCTCTGAAAGAAATAGAAAGATGAAAGCTAAATTCTTATTACTGGAATATTTCCATCATGGATCATGGAAGAAATAAAATAGAACAGAACAAAATAAACAGAAGTAAGGGAGAATGGTCAGAGGTTTTATTTGGGGAGGGTTAGGCAAGGGATAAGAAGGGGATAAGAGGGGAAGATTACTGGGAGGAAGTGGAGAAAGGGGGAGAGGCAGTTAAAAGGTGGGAGGGTAGTAGTGAAAGAAGTAAATGTAAGCAGGTGAGAAAGAGGGTAAGGGAAATGCAGAGGGTCATAGAGGGGAGAAAAGGGAAGAGAGGAAATGAAGAGTGGTAGGGAAAAGGGGGTGAGATGAGGAAAATAGAATAAATTAAATGGTGTCAGGAAAGGGACAAGGGAATTGCTAGAGGGAGCAAGCAAAGAGGTTAGAGGATAATAGCTGGAGGTTAAAGGGGGAGGGGAAGGGGTAAAAGGAAATGGAGAGTTAACAGAATAGGGAAATACGAGAGTTGAAAAGGACAGAGAAAGTTGTGGTTGAGAGAAAGAGGAAGGGGTTAGAGACACAGAATGAGAGTTAGAGAGAGAGGTGAATACTCTAACTTGTTATCATGGCTGATCATCCCTCTTTTAGGGTCACCAGTAGTGAATAATACACTCAAACCTGCTTTAGTGACCACCTGTCTACAAAGACCTCATTTATTGTTTCCTTTGAAAACAGTCTCTCATTGAAACATGTACTAAAGTAACCAGTCTACAAAGACCACTTTTGTGTTTCCCTTGGGCGGTTGCTATAGACAGGTTTGACTGTATACAGACGAGTGCACAGTTCAGACTAGTGGGTAGGAGAGTGAATTTGGACAAGAGTTTGACAGAGAGGTCAAAGGTCAGAGGTGAATACTCACGTTATCATGGCTGATCATGACTCCCTTAGGGTTGCCAGTGGTGCCCGATGTATAAATGAGTGCACAGCACTGGTTGGCTGCCTGACTCTGCATGATGCGATCCAGCTCATCGTCGGTCATGTAACATCCAAGCTTCATGAAATCTTCCCACTAGTTACAAACACAGAAAAAGAAACCATCACAACGGTTAGGGGGAATAAGTCAGTCTGATCACAATTATCACAATTATTTGAAGTGCACTGCCCCGGAGAAGAAGCAGTTACTACAACTGGTAACAATATGTTAAAGTGACATTGAGAGGACCATCCTATGCAGTAAACATGATACCACAGACTTCTAAATGAGACAAGGGCATTACAGCTTTAATTCTCTATACCCAAGCAAACCCAACTAGTTATATAGATACATATCCCTAAAAAGCAGTTCTTTCAAATCCATTGTATACACACTTGATACAGTACATATAAACAAAGGAAAAATGAGTAACTTGGGTCATAGTGAGGACCTAAAACATTCTTTTTCAATATCTTATTTGCTTATCACAACACTACATGAGAATATCAAATGCGGCAAACACCAAGGTCTGATAAAATTAACATGTGTTTGAGGGAATGGGAATACCAAAACTGTACATGGACCTAACTTGCATTTGGAGAGTACTGTACATAATTTCCGCTGTACAATGTGCATAAATGTGACACATTATCTCTGATTATCTCTGATCACATTATTACAGTCGTTTACTATTTTAGAATTACTGTTGCAAATAATCATAACTACGATTCATTAATGCCTTCAGAGGTTGGACCATTTTTTCCACATCACAACTGTCTCATGCACGCCTCCCGTCCCTCCCCCTACCCACTCTCGCATTTTGCTCGTCCAATATACTCTAGAGAGTCCCCATTCCTCTGCCCCCTACCCTTGCAGAAGATCACAATGCCTTTTTTTAATGACAAATGACAAAACTTAGTGACAAATCAGCTGATGACCAATCAGAAGCAAGGATTTCAGTAGCTCATAACAAAAACTGTCATTCGTCGCTGATGACAAGTTTTGTGAAACACAACCCTGGACTTGCCCCTGAGATACCTACCTCATATACATTGTCCCTCTTCTCTTCTAGGGTACCGGTGTATTGGACAACTGCCTTGAGGTGGGGCAACTGGTCCCACACCTTCAAGATCTTCTGCAGTTGTTTGGAGTTCTCCACCACGATCACGTTGGCTTTGCAGTTTCCCGCCACGTACTGGCATGCCTCGGCAGAATTTGTGGTGTAGACACCTACCCCAAATCCACTGGAAATACAATTAAAGCAAGGTGGTTCTGTTTTTAATCCGAGTATCCTTGGGGTCTGAGCGACTGCTCTAAACTTTCTATATACTTCTCAAATGTCTTTCCTTCATTAAACTTCATTTTTACTTCATCATCGATATATATATCATGGTATGTGAAGAATTCTCGAATATTGGGTACTTCGATACTGCAACTTCTAAGACTACACTTTATCTCCACCATTCTTTTTTTTTCTGGGGGTCATTAAAACCATTTTTGGATCTGTATGCATCAGAAGCCTTGGTAACCCATAGCATTATAGTGTCTCCTTTTAATGACGTCTCATCCATGTATTTCTTCTTTTCAGCCTACATGTTCAGAATTACAAATTACAGAAATCACAGAAAATGAAAAGAATACTTGTTTTCTGTGTGACATAATATACAGGAGTATGAAGTGCATCTTATTTTGACGCTTCATTTTGTTAAAGATATGTCACTGCACCATGTCAACGAGGCTTTAACCATTATTTACAATTTCTTGACTGATTCAACTTACCCAGCAAACATGGCTCCCATGCTAGACAGGAACCATTCAGGTGAATTGAAACCAATGATGCCCACACCATGAAACCTCTCTAGTCCAAGCTACAACAGACAAAAGTAAATAAACATTAGTCCACGCTACAACAGACATATATGTATATAAACATTCATTTCAAGACATGAACATTTCAAGACATGAACATGATACCAAAAACACCTGAACAAGAGCCTTATTTTCATTTGGGCAAGTAACAGTGGAGGTTACCGTAATTAAAGGTGTATAAACTGCACCTTTTTGCCGCCGAAAAAATTTCAAAGTCGGGGGTGCAGTTTATACACGTTACACCCC
>BEXV01002965.1:32475-46565 GCA_003118195.1 Hemicentrotus pulcherrimus | reverse complement strand
TTTAGCAGCATATTTCTACACTGTAGCAGTATAGGTTGCCCATTCTTCTATTACAAATACAGTGTACTTGCTTTTTAGTTGCTTATTAAACATTGGCATAACCTTTGCCCTCACTGTAAAAGTCATACTGCTAGTTCATGTTTGAACATCTATAACTGTGACTGTACATGTATATCATGTTGCCCGAGTAGAAATTGTTGTATCCGTTTAATGAACCTGCCGGTTTGTGAATGTGTCACTTCAGATTAGTCAGTATTTCCTTTTGGAGATTAACGCTGCATCTTTCGTTTCCAAAACATTCAGAAAGACACACTGTAGGTAGGCAATATTTTGTCTAGGAACACTAATGTAATGTCTGAAGGTGTATTTTGTGTAGTTCAAGTATAGTACTACCAGTATGTACAAATGTACATGTATGTACACTGTAGATGACATCCTACAGCGAAATGTACTGCACTGTACATGCCTCAATTGCAGCGTAGAAAGTACTTGTTTGTTCACTGGAGCTTCATTCAAATTTTTTGGTGTTTGTTTTTCATTTTTTCCTTATAAATCAGTGAGATTTCTCCTTACAGTAAATTGTATTGTTTTCTATCTGTTTTCTCCTTGATTGAAAAAAAAAATATTATTGAAACTTTGTGTATATTTCATAGTCTTGTTGGTTTTTGTTTTGTTTTCTTTAGTTATTGTTGTTTTATTTTACCAGGGTTGTTAGTTTGTTTTTGATGTTTGATGGAGCTCTCCAAGTTCCATATGACCATATCTACTGTAAATCACTGACCGATCCCAGTAGAGTCAGATTATCTTTTGAAAGCATTCCTTTGAAATTTGTGCAGTGTTTATAATTGGTCTTACTTTACATGGACTTCAGCCAGGGTATCTGCTTCCTACTATTTGTAAACAAAAATTGCTGTCAATGCACAGACACAAGTATACATGTACTGTACATGTAAAGTATGTGTACAGTGGTAGAAAACTATAAATACTCTTCTCCAGATAATGTCTGTGATATTTTTGTTTACAATGAACTTCATTTTTTTTTGGGGGGGGGGTACATGTATTTTAATCTAAAAGAGAAAATTCAACCTTAAAGAGAAGGTCGAGTTGTGGGGAGAGGTGAAAAATAATTTGTGAGCGTTATCATTGTTATTATGCAAGTGTGTAAGAACATCAGAGATACATTTTGTCACATGAAGTCGGTATTCCTTTGAAGTTTTTCCTTGTGTGAATGAATCTGAGGTTCCTAGATTTGTCAGTCATTGCACAATACAGGATAAAAACATACCTGGGACCACTGGTGTAATTTAAATGTACCGGTAGCTTAATGTACACGTAGTATGTAGGTCAGGTTAATCCAAATATATTGGACTATTTAATGGCTTGGATAGGACACTTTCCTCATCTGATTTGCAAAAGCAATTCGGTGATGTCATCTTATATGTTGGTCTAATCTCGACATGGCCCAAAATAGATGCAGTAGGCATCTAACTGCTTACCTTACATTGCTAATGGTCCAATATATGGCATTCCATGACTAGACTTGAGTCTGCATATTAAACAGAGAGAAATCTACTTGTACATGTAAATATTTGATCTAGGTTTTAGGACCTACCTTCATGAACACTGGAAATTATACTCTGCAGTAAAGTGTACATATTGGTAGAAAGTCTTCCGAAAGCACCTCCAGATTTCATGGACATTCACTAAATTAGCCGCATGAAAATATTTGCTCCCTACTTATTGATTAAATATTAAATAAAAGCAAAAGGAATAGTATGCCAGAGATGACTAGAGGGATCGGTTTTACATGTACTGTACCATATATATTTGCAGGCATATTATCTTGAAAAAATAACAAGATAAAAGTAATTAATTTGTGTAAGGAACTGCTTCCCTTCTTTTTCTTTTCTTTCTAGAAAAAAATAACTCCCTACTATACATGTAAATAAACATAGCCCGCGCTCCCTAAGGGGGTGGGTGCAGGGAAGGGCGATTTTCCCCCTGTGGAAGCTTTGACGTTTCATTAAATTATTAGAGAAAGAAGATGATTCGTTGGACCTTTCTCGACTCTTAATCCTTATCTAAAATTCAGTTTCTTTTGACGTTTCATTAGAGAAAGGAGACAATTTTTTTGTACCGTCCTCGACTCTTAATCCTTGTTTGAATCAAGTTCCCCTTCCTCCGCGCGTAGCGTGGAAGCTCTGACGATTTGTTGTACCATTCTCAATCGACTCTTAATCCTTGTCTGAATTCTATTAAACCTTTTTCTTCCTACGTCATCTTCCTTTCTTCCTTACGCATCTGTATACAATGTGTAAGATACAGAATGTAACCTTGTACAATGTACATGTACATGTACTGTCCTTGGAAATGAAGAAATAAAAAAGGAGCAATGTTATAAAATTAAAAGTCAAAGAATGCAGAAAGAAAGAATGAGTACAGTGGACATTGTAGGTCAACATGTCTTCCCACACAACGTCATTTGTACTTAAAGGTATTACAAAGTTTTGGGAAATTTTGAAAAATGGGTGGATAGTGATTCTTTACAATTTTGATATATTTGGATGCCCCTGTGGATGTATCAAAACCACTAGAAATTTTAGACCCTAAAACACTTCTGCTTTCGAGTAAAATTGAATATAAAGATTTATTGGTACTCCCGATAAATGTTGATGAAATTCAAAAAGCTCCAACGGCCTTACAATGGTAGCTGCGACCATGAAAATCTCAGAATATGTAGTTGTGGTATATAATTTCCGAACGGGAATAGCTGATTGGTCGATTTTAGTCAATACACATTGTTTTATAGCTCAATTCATATCTTGACCTTGAGAGGGAGCTATTATTTACAATTTCATAACTTTAGAGTCGATTTCTACCGCGACAATGATCACTGAATAATATAGGATCGCATATGCTTCGAATATGTTCATTTGAACCAAATTCATGACCCCATACCAAAACTTTGTATTACCTTTAACTGCTTTTTAAATCAGGGCATTGCATGTATTGTCAATAAATTGGCCAGGTGAAGGGCGTGCATTATGGTGAACGCCCTTGAACTGCAATAGTTGTGAAGTTTTATGGATGCTTGTTGACATGATCATATCAAGTACGTGGGCTATGCTAGCCACTGTATTCAATAACAGTTGGTTGTGTGAATTCTCTCTCTCTTTCTCTCTCTCTCTCTTTCTCTCTCTCTTTCTCTACATGTATCTCTATCTCTGAAGGCCATGTGAATAAAGGAGTATCTGTAATGATGAGGAAGTACAAGTACATGTACATGTATATGAACCTTTAAAGTGACTTTTCTGAATAATCTATAATACATTGTAAGTCACAGTACTACATGTACATGTACATGTAGCTGTCATAATATGCACGGAAACCTGTAATATTATGTGTTATGTTCTACTTTTTATAGACATAACATGTATTTATGCTACAGGTGTATAAGAAAAAACAATTTAGTTTTATCATCTTAAGCTAGGCTATTTCCATGCAACGTACAGTGTATATACATGTACATGTACATGTACACGTAACTTACTTTGAATAAAAGCAGAAATATAGAAACATGCATGGAAGATATTGAATACATAATGTACAATTATAAAACCAGACTACTATTAAACATGAATGTTTTGACATATTTAGTCACAACCTTTATAGACAGGTTTGACTGTAATAGGGAAAATTGCTGGAAAGAGAAGCAGGGGAAGGAAATGCCTTTTTTAATATCAGGTTTACAGAGCCTGTCACAAATGGGCAACCAAAATGAAATCAGCATTCAGCAGTACAGTACCAGCTTTTTAAGAATAATAGACAGAAATGGAGGGCAATTAAACCGCTTAAAGGTATAGACCAGTTTTGATAAAATTGTGTTTCAAGTGTTTTGGGTGCAAAATATCCATTCAACATTGTTTAAATATTGCCTTCAGAGGTTTAGACGGTAATACTTTAACCTAAATTTGTGAAAAAGCAGAAATAAATGTATATGCCCAAACGTTGAAGTGCAATTGCAACATCTATCCAGGCTGGATCGATGTATGATAATATACCAAATATATCAATTAGTAGGCAGTTTCCCGGCAGAATTTGTATCATCACGTATTAGTCAAAACATAATCTTTCACATGATTGGTAATAAGATCTTCCATTTCATTTTTTTTTTTAGAAGGGGGTGTTTACAAAACTGGTAGTACCTTTAAAGACCAGGCACTTGATGATGATGACTACAAGTAAAATACATGTACGGTAACTTTAATTTTGTATACATTGTTCATTGTGTAGCTACATACATGTACACTGTACATCAATCCTATTGAAGAAATAACCCACAGGTACTTCATCAAGATCCATCAGTTTCTTATTAAAATTTCTGAATCATAGGAAAGAGCAAACTTGATGTGTTTCCTTTCAGAACTTCTAGGCCAGTTGTATATTGGGAATACACAGTACCAGAAATACCCTTCCGCCTTCTTTGGATCAGAGTATTGTACAGTGTCTTCAAGGCAATGTACCGGTACATGAAGCTTGTATGGGAAAGGTTCAATTTGTACATTTTTAGTGCAGCTTTACTTTTTATGTTTATCGTACCTATTGTACCGTTCCCTCAGTGTCTATTGTATGATGCCATTCCTTGCGGTCATGACGAACAGAATCATTCCTCAAACTCGACCGACTGTGAAAATATTCATTTTTCGTGTGAAATGTACATAATGTACATGTATGTACACTTTTCATCTACCGGTAGCTCATTGTGGTTTATATTGCCAGTTTACTTTGTGTGTGTCTGTGTGTGTTCCCTCTTGTCTTTTTTCTTTCTCTTTTGACAAAAAATTCTATTTCCCAAGACCCCAACAATGAAGGAGGAATGTTGGCAAACTGCAATTAAATATTAAGTGGCATTACTTTGTGTGTGTTATATTACAGAAAGCATTTAATAATCTATCATTTACAAGTGAAGTTCTATTTGTACATAAGAAGTACATAGAATGCAGACTTGCATAGTGTCTTTCGCAGAATGTGGGTGGGTGAATAGTGGTAAGAACCTGACATTGGATTTGAAAAATGTTGTTCAATCATTTCATTATACATGTACACTGCACATTCTTTATTTCCTGCAGGTCATACATGTACATAAAATTTGGATCACAATGACAATCAAATGCCAAATGCAAGACCTGTGTTGTCTATATTTGTTCTTATTGAATTATAATTATAATGACATGTTTGTAATTGTATACAAATAATGCATGTTTGCGAGTGCATTGCACTGCATGCAGGTTACATGTACATGTATTAAGTCACAATTAGGATAATGAACACGACTTGTCGAGTTCATTGTCCGTCTCATGGACATTCAGTGAATCATGTACATGCAGATATCTACAGTTAATAATTAAATTATTAATTTCTTACCCCTTGTAAATTTGATTTTTTTTTATTTTTTTAAATTTTTTTTTATTTTGTCTGAACTCAAGAATGAGATGTTGACTGGTTGAATTAGGGCCTTTGTTAGATTGAAGCTTTGATATTGACACATTCTCAAGAAGCATAAACATCAGACAAATTAATTTGTCACATTCTTCAAAAGTTATACAACTGGGTTAAAGGCTATGAATAATCTAGTCTTTAACTGTACATGTTACTTTGTTGATGAGACAGGTGCTCTTGCTTCATTTGCTTTGAGCTGTACAAGATTAATTGAAGGGTTTGGACTAAACTTTGGAATCTAGGTTACTGTCTGAAGTGAGTTTGAAGTTCGCTTTTAAGATGTTATGACCGTGAAAAACCCAATCAACATCTACACTTATTGTTTATTCACTCACATCTCCTAACTTACTGTCAGTGTGGAGACTAGAGTAATACTTGTAAACTCTGTTTGCACCTTATGAAGTCATTCATGGAGAATATATAAATAACTGTGAGTAATTTATTGCGAGAAGTATTTACTTCCTATCCTTTTCCTTGTTAGTGTCATGTGTGTAAATTGTCCTGATATATTTCAAATGATCCTCAAGCACCATATTAAAGTACTGTGTTTAATAGGCTGGTCATGAATATTGGTCTCAAGCCTTTACATACATGTACATGTACATCATATTAAATGTAGGATGAGGTTTTTTGTATACAGTACATGAGAAATTGGTAATAAGTTCAATGAAGATAATGAGTACATTATACATGTACATGTAAATGCAGAATACCAGTACTCGAAGCAAATTTTTTCATACATGAAGAAGATTACGTTTAAAGTTCAAAGTTCATTTGTATTTGTATTGTATCTTGTATGATTGACAAATTTGTTGACATTGTGTAACCTGCTATCGGAATTGAATCATATGTGAGTTATTAATGATGAGAATTGTATTGAAAATATTTTAAATAGACCATTTCTACAGTCATTTATCCATGTATACAGGTATTGATATTGGCCAGTACATAAAGTAGGCCTGTACATGTATGTACATGTAAAGTGTATGTCACACTATGGTAGCGATTAGGATTATTATTTCTTTATTGCTACCAAAAATTGGGGTCGGATTTTACATGTACAATGTACATGTAGATAAAAATGAAATGCAAGCAGATATATAACAATTGTAGAAATGATTAAGCTTGCCAAATTAGTAATGTACATGTACATGTTCATGTACATACAATTACAATACAGTGAACTGCAAAAAATTGACATGATATCAGTGTGACTATTTTAGTATCTACCCGAGCAACGTAGGCAGGAAATCCAGGTTGCCCTGCAGGATTTTGAGTGGTCAGTGGCCTCTAGGCAAGTGCTACATCTGATTTTGAACCCAGTACCACTCATCAGATTGCACTTTTCATGAAAAACAGAAAAACACAGCTACACATGTACATGTACATGTATTGTTGTTTCATCATATCATTGGACAGGGTTTTGAACTCTGGCAATTATGTTTAATGTGATACCTGCTTGCCTGGCTGCCTCATTTACTTACGATGAATAGTGACTTTAGTGACATTTACACCGGAGGAAAATCCCTGCATGAACCCCGAGTCGATTAAATTAATTTTATTAGAGAAAGCATAACTTGCTACTCTGCTACAATACATACATTGGGTAATGCCTGTGTGGACATGTGTGCAAGTATTGCATTATAGTATGCAACATTCCAGTGCTGTGTACACATTTACATACAGTATTATACAGATTTAAAGGCAGTAATTAGTCCCTTTTGCAGACTTTTGCAAACTCCATGAAACTTGGCAAGTGTTTAGATGATATCCTTCAGGTATCATATGTGAAACTATTACATTGCTACATGTAGGTTCTGAAACTTCTTTGTAAGAAATGAAAATCTAGCGCCGTCTTCATATTGCCGCAGAGGAAGCTAATCTCAATTCATAAGAATTAACATATAGCAGTCCTATTAAACTTGAATTAAGTACAAATATTTTTCGAGTCTAGAAAGTAGATATCTGGAATGAAACATTCAATATTATTTGTTTAAAGTTACATTCCACTTTTTTTCTTCATTTGGCTGGAGGTTCCTAATATATAACTGGATTCTTGGTTTAATGTCCACAAAAAGGACAAACCATCATTTAACATCAACTAGGAAACATACAGGGATCTGTATGTGAATGCCCGCTGAATAAAGTATATGATTTAATGGAGGTTTGTTTACATAGCCTTTGATTTTGATGAGGAGTTGAATGTGTTATTATTAAGTCTCACTAACTTCATATTTCCCTTTTGTTTCTTCCTGTTCCATTCTTCCCTCCTCTATTATTTCTTCTTCCTCTCCCACCCTCCTCCCTCCACCTTTCTCATCCTCCACTGCTCTTTGTCCACCTATCTCTCTCTCTTTCTCTCTCTCTTCTCCTTTCTCTCTCCCTCTTTTCTCTCTTCTGTTCTCTCTCTATTATCCTTCTCTATATTCTCATCTCTCTCTCTCTCTCTCTCTCTTTCTCTTTCTCTTCCCCTTCTCTTTCTCTTCCGCTTCTCTTTCTCTTTCTTGTCTCTCTCCTCATTCCCCTTCACCCTCTCTTCTCCATCTTTCTCTTCCCTCCCCCTCTCTCTCTCTCTCTTTTGTTACTTTCTTGTCCATGTACAGGTCTATGTCAGTGGTAATTTCCCTCCTGACGTAATCACTGACCCCTCAGAGATCAGATGCACTTGCACAAGATATCATGAAGCAAGGTAGCTACCTGATAACATCAATGCCAGGACCTTGCTACGACACCAAGAAGGAAGTTCACTGATCCCGATACTGCTACATCTGAACCCAAGGGACCTCTTGCTGTAGCATGGTCTAAAACAAAAGCCTGTCTCATTTGAAGACGGATCTCATTACCGCATCAGACGCTCGACGGGACATGCCGGCGATCACCCTTCCAGGATCTTGTATTGGATTTTGCCTGTGTCCAGAGAAAGTGAATCAGCATTTTATTTCTCTCCAATCTGAAGCTGCTTTCAGAGGTGCTGTTTGACATTGGATTCCTGTATTGTTGGAAGTCGTAGAATGAAACCAAGTGGGATATGATTAAGGGTGCATCAAAGAATTGCCACAGAGATATCCTCAAAGACTCTTAGATTTCTCCTGACCTGTCCTGTCTAGGAGACACCATCGCCATGGAGGAGCGGGATAAACAAGTGATGTTGTCTCGATTCATGAAGATGACGCAGCTCGATGTTGGTTTTGCTCATGATCTCCTAGAAGGTGAGCTACAAAAATATTGAATAAATAACTATCACCTCCTCCAAGTAAACAGAGTCAGATATATGCAAAATCAATCTCAAGAGTTAGGGTTGTATTCTTAAAAGTGGACTAACTGTAGTCCATGGTTTTATCCACCGACTTACATGTAGTATGGAATGCCAAGAGTCCATATGAATATTGTTTTGAATAATTTGATATGTCCCTGAATTACCATGATAACAAAATGTTATCACAGTTATATTGTTGTTTATTAATTATGTTTTACATGTACATTTTATTTCAATTTAGTGACAGATTAAATTATTCAAAAACATATTCATATGGACATTTGGCATTCTGTAGTCGGTGGATTAAACCATGGACTAAAGTTATTCCGCTTTCAAGAATACCACCCTTACTGTATGCATGTACTGTACATGTACATTTTATTGCACATATAATCTCAAGTGTATGTACAAATGTAGATTGACCAACTGACATGTAGTTCATTAGTTTTTGGATCAAGTTCTTCTTGTACAATGTACAATGTACCTTCAAAGTGGTGTAGTACAGTAGGACTGTAATGGAATCAATTATCTATCTGTATAGTACATGTACAGTACATGTGCAATGTTGTTAATTTGAGCTTCTTTTTAAATTGTCAGGTACATGTACATGTAAGTGTGGATCAACTTCAAATTGGTCACATTGCCTGAATTGTTATGAAGAAATAACCGGGTCAACTTAAGGTCCAATGAAGCCTGAATTCTTTGGGCATTGGAGTCGAGAATCAGTTATTTTGAAGTACATGTAGTCTGCAATGTAATTTGTGCATCTAATTTATCCTTGCTTTTGGGAGGAAATACTTTTATTGTTTGGTGGTGGTCGGGTGGGTGATTCTCAATAGATGATACTTTATGCAGTGCTTGCAGCCAGAGAGTTCAGGAAGAGGTTAGAATATTATATGAGTATTTTGTTTATTCATACTAGCGATATTCATCTTTGTTGTTGATCATGATATTAATATACCAATATCCATGTACACATGTACATAATGTGTGTAGTGAAGTACAAGTATACCAATGTTCTGTTTTGGTGTTTAAAGTAACAATTCTTGTATTCCTTTTTTCACATTTTTTCTATTTGTTTTTTTTTTATTACAAACAGGTCAACATTGGAATTTTGATGCTGCGGTAAGAGACTTCAAAGTACTCCAAGGTCAGAGGAGGCTGTCTGCCCAAAGACAAGCTGCTCCTCCTCCGAAAACCTCTCCAAAGCCAAGTGCTCCAAAACCAAGGTCTCCAAAACCAAGCTCTCCACAAAGAAGCCCTCCGCAGAAAGTCTCCCCTCAGAGGAATTCACCCCCAAATGGACAAATGGTACAGCCCATTCCTAGCCGGGCCTCCCCACAGATGAATGGGAGAGGGGGTCACTCCACCACTCAGAACGGGGGTGGCACATCTCTAAACGTCTCGCAGCATCCTAAGATGAGAGATCCTCCAAAGTCACCAGGTAAATATTCTTGCCCATCTGTGGCCATTTAAATCTCCCCATTTGCACATAAAGACCATCTGTTTTATGACTAGGTCATTTAGATTGTCTCCTGTTTGAAAAATAAATAAATATTTGTTGGTATAATAATTCTGTTTTGAAAAGCCACTTTACTACCTTTACTTAATAACTTTCTCTGTTGCCAATTGGTGGAATTTATAGACAGGTTGAAATATCCATGCAAATTATAATCTTTAAAATGTACCAGATGATGCAGTTGTTGTCTTTAACCTAGGGTTTTTTCAAACACGAACATGATTCCAGGGCACATAGCCACACTCCCTTTGGAATCCTAGGACTGTAATGGAATGATTTTGTAAATGCCCCTTTAAACTTCTCTATTATTTCTTTCAGTAGGAATCAAGAGACTTAACCTGGAACTCTTGGCAGTCAACACCAAACTAGTCAACTATGGTTGCCAGAGGATGATAGATGATGAAGAGCGACACAGCTATCATTTTCTTGATACTCCTCCAAGGTTTCCCTTCATCTTTAGGCCTTCATATCCTGTGACCATGTAATGGAATAATTTCTCACATTTTTCACCCTTCCTTGTTCTTCAACTAGGTACCAAGAGACTGACCAGAGGTCTCTCAGCGGTCAACACCAAACTGGTCAGCTATGGTCGCCAGAGGATAATAGATGATGAGGAGAGCCACAACTATCAGCTAGTTGAAACTCCAAGGTTCACCTTCACCTTGCCCGATCTCCTGGTGTATCCAGCCGACTTCCGCGCCTTTGTCGAGAAGGAGCTCATCGACTCCTGCACCATGGTCAACCTTGAAAACTCAGGTATTTTAATCTTCTGAAATCTTCTGGAATGGTTGTTGTTCTCTTCCGTACATACATGTAGCACCTTTCCTATTTTAACCAAACATGAAGAATATCAGAAAGAGAAGTATCAAATTTAAATTCTCCTCAACAAGGATTCTGACAAGGTTGTAGGTTGATAACCCAGTCAAATTGGCAATTGGTGTGACTGAGGCACAAGTTTGAGTAATGGTAAAGGGACTAGATTGGTAATTTTCATGTTTGGTTCATATGGAAAGCATGCCCATTTTTAAATTTTTTTGTTTTGCTTCAAGACTTTGCAGAGATTGTGTGTCATAAGTTATGATTGTAGAAAATCTGTTTAAAGTTTGAATTCACCATCTGAGCATTGAAAATGTTTGCTTCTCCCACATCCATCCTTTTATTAATTATTTATCCCTATGCACTATATGAATTGGTGTATGGTGATATGATTGCATGGATGAACCCTCCGTGAACATACTGAATAACAAACTACAATGTAGCTGTGTTTGTTTATTCATCAGCCACACCAAATTTGAATAGAACTTGGAATTGTTTTGCACACTACTGCTGTCCTTGAGATGGAACAATTAGACAATATACATTTATTTGTAATACATGGGTGTAGGTTCATTCCTAGATGCTCTCTTCTACATATGTAGATATACCAGGGGCCCATCTTATATAGGGGTGCAGTTGATCCGAATCAACTGCGAGTCCTCCAATCAATCACAAATTTATAATGGTCTTTTACCGTACAGTATCTCTTAAAGAGAAGGTTTAGTTCTGGGAAGAGGTGAAATTAATTTGTGAGCGTTATCATTGTTGTTATGCAAGTGTGGAAGAGCATCAGATAAAAATGTTCCCTGAAAAGTATAGCTCTTCAAAGGCATTCATACAAATATGGCATGTACATGTAACAACACAAAAATCAGGACAGATTTTTATGTAACATGTTGGTGTAGCCCCTATCTGTGTACAGTGCTTGTAACTTTACCAAGACTGGGCCGACTTTCTTATCATTTTGATGATTCCAGAACCTTGCAGTACACACCAAAACATACAATATGCTAGATGATCAACCTTTTCTGTTTCTTTTACAATGCAATTGCATGACCAGAACTCAACTTTATCTTTAAGTACGCAGTACCGGTCAGTTTCAAGTTGTTATCTATTCAAATCAATCACAACACTTTATAAGACGGCTCAGAAGTTGACTTCATCTGTAATAAAACCTGTCACTAAATGAATGGTCCTTCAAAACCATACAATACTGCAATGCCACTTCACTTTATAATTTGATATTAAACAGGTGTTTTAGATCAACAACAGCAAACAAACAATTAAATGTATACCGATACAGGTACAATGTACTCACACAGGCAGAGTTCTACACAAAATTTAGGTCAACTTGTCATCTAGGGCAAATGGGGCCAAGGATTACTTGTACATGTATGACTTGCGGAGTTCACAAAGAGAAACCCTTTCCAAAGATACTTAGAAAATCACGTTTTTGAACTGGAAAGATTTAAGAATTGCTGCAGGCAATCAGAATCCCAATGCTAGAATGAAAAGAAAGGATTGACGAAGCAGCAGTACGTGTCTACAAACATGTACATGTACATGAAAATACTGTATTAGACGTGTATCTGTTTGTCTGCATTTTGTTTTTTTCTATTTAGTTCTCTTCCTTATTTGAACATATCGAATTTAGTCAAACCTGTCTATAGCGACCACCCAAGGGAAACACAAAAAGTGGCCTTTATAGACAGGTGGTCTTTGTAGACAGGTTCCTTTAATACATGATTAATTGAGAAACCATTTTCAAGGGAAACTACAAATGTGGCCTTTGTAGACAGGTGGTCTTTGTAGACAGGTGGTCACTAAAGCAGGTTTGACTGTATAAAGATTATGTGGAAAGCATTGTTTTTCAATGCTAATCCTCATATATGTACAACATTAACATGAGCATTTATTTTTGTTTTGTAAATAAATAAACATGTCTTTCTTGACCTACAGAGCACCTTACATGTACACGTACATGCTCAGAGTAGTAAAAATAATACATAAAACTGACACCTACAGTACATGTAGGTACATGTTTATGTACATGTACATGTATGTTAGCCCTGTTTCAGAATTGCTGTATTTTGTTCATGTGAACTAGGGGATGGCGTGAAAACATTTTTAGTATCTTAAGTTTCATGTTATGTAAATGTAGGATCTCATTTCAGAAAATAATGAACTAGAAAGCATTTACATTACTGAAGGAATTTATAGCTGTAATGATGTAATCTGGAAGATTGCCAAATGGTGCCTTTAGGCTATGTATGAACAGTATGTTATCACAGTCAGCTACAGCTTGGTGTACCAAGTACAATGTACATGGATCAATAATGTGGTTTTGTTCAGGTACCTGCATTTAAAGGGACATTATGAATTGTGGTAAACAATACATGTACATGCTCATTACTTGCACAAGTCTAAAGGGCTGAATAATCTAGGGTTTCTTTTATAATCACTATCAGTGCCTGATAAAAATAACAATTAACACGTTTCCACTGATAGAATTAGTAATATCCTGTAAACATTTCAATTCTGCCTAACCAAATCCAACTAGCTCTGAATATGCAGAAAAACCTGTTTGTTTGCTTTTTATTGAATCCTCACACTATGAACATGACGGACAAAGAAAGCGGACAAAATATACAGTTCCTAAAGGTAGACAAAGGAACATCCCTTCGCTGCTATTATGGACAAATGTGAAGAACAGGTGAATATATATGCATGTGACACCTGTTCTACACATTTTTTACATAATAGCAGTGAAGGGATGTTCCATTGTCTACCTGAGGAACTGTATATTTTGTCCGCTTTCTTTGTCAGTCATGTTCATAGTGTCAGGTATTTATTTTGACCTTACTAATTAGTGGATCAGCATGTCTTTTGTTGTTCTGATTTTTTTTTCTGTTCAAAGAACATTTGGTTAATAATGTACATGATCATGTATACCCTGTACATGTACAACTAACTGTACATGTACTTTCCCCTATACATGTA
>BEXV01002965.1:0-10950 GCA_003118195.1 Hemicentrotus pulcherrimus | reverse complement strand
CCCCCCAAATGTCATTTTACCTATTTTTTATTATTTGGTAAATTAGGCCTAGGCTATAATAAATCGGTTCCACTTACCAACTTGACTGAAATAATCCGCTTAATGGTCCCTTTTTAGGAAATCATGGGTCAAAATCGACACCCATGTTGAAAATCTTGCAAGCCGTGTTTTAACTCTCGCTGTGCATGAAATCTCATTCGTTCTAGTCTACGCCGAAGGCAAAATGATGAAGGAAAAACTGTGATAGCGCCATTACGAAGTGTACATTAGCTAGCTCGCGCACAGTTTTTCCTCATAATCATTTTGCCTTCGGCGTAGACTAGAACGAATGAGATTTCATGCACAGCGAAAGTTAAAAGACTGTTACAGATCCATGATTATAGGTATGTTGAAGAGTGTAAAATTGTGTTTTTTTTATTTTTTATATTGAATAGATATTTTTATTTTGTTTTTTTCTTTCAGGCAATTTTTTTCTTGGACAACGAGCGCACAAATCACAGGCTCACAAACCATAGGCGTAGAAGCCTTTCGCGCGGGCATTGGCCTCCCTAATCTTCTCTCCCCACAGAGCCTTAATCTTTTATCAGGGACTTATCCACTCGACCACAACACCTTTACAGTGATAATGAACTTGAGGTGTGTTATATGTGACAAGATGTTTTATTTAACTTTTTTGAAAATTTATTTCATTCTTTTTTCTTTTGTTACTTTTCCCTGCTACAGATAGAAATAATATGGTGATAAAGAAGATATGTTGCATGGGGGCAGGGTATGTTGGAGGCCCCACATGCTCGGTGATTGCCCTCAAATGTCCCGAGGTCACAGTCACTGTCGTCGACCTCAGCCAAGCTCGGATAGATGCATGGAATTCCTCTGATTTCAAGCTGCCCATCTATGAGGTAAGCTCATTCTTAAAAAAATACAGCATTCTTATTATCTTTTAATTCAATCTTGATGTGGAAATCATTCAAATGAAATAATGTTTGCCTGTTCTCTTTATCTTCAAGGAACAAGATATTAACTATTTTTCAAATCTGATATATTTGTTTATGATTCTGTGTGCATGTTAAATACAGACTCTATCCACTTATTACTATGTAGGATTCGCTAGGCCTTGTGGTATTGCATCATGGCACGTAGAACTTGGCGGCGTAAAGCAAGTAAAGATAAAGACTATATGGTCATGCGATTGCATTGTGAGAGAAAGATTGTCGAATTGATTAGAAAAGGTTTATCATCTACATGTAAGTATTGGTGTATACTGCAATGTTCTGGAATCATCAAAATGATATGAAAGATTGCCCAGTCTTGGTAAAGTTACAGGTTACAAGCACTGTACACAGAAAGATGTATATGGGACTATGTGACACGTGTGCGATTTCTATCAGGTCCAAATAGATATAATAATTTACCAAATATATCAATTAGGAGGCAGTTTCCCGGCAAGATTTGTATCATCACATATTTAGTCAAAACATATTCTAATAAGAGCTTCCATTTCATTTTTTGAGAGGGGGGCGTTTCCAAAACTGGTCTTAACCTTTAACGCACTCCCATTGGCTGACCGCTCGAGCGGTTTTTATTTTAAGTGAGAGAGGGCCCATATTTAGTAAGGCAATGGTGTTGACCATACAAAATNTGTTGTTGTTTTTGCTTTTTGATCATTTTGGTTTGGTTCAGAGTTGTCTGGCCAGTTTTTAATTTCACTTTCATTCCATCTTCATCGTTTATACTAATTGGGGATTCGGGGTAGTATAGATCTAGTTGGGGTACTTGTAAGTTAATGATCATCTCGCCGAGCCTTGTAATATCGTGGGGAATTGGTTTTGTGATTGTTTTTTCTTGTTCTCGTGACGGGTTTTGGGATTCATCATGACCACTGAGAAGTTTCGGATTAATTATGGGACTGAGGAGGCCTTACTGGCCGTGGTTGATAGGACTAAGTCGGGCAAAATTGTACAGTGGAGGGACCAGTGTGGGAATTTAACGGAAGAATTATTTTTGAAGTGTCCCCGCCTCCATGGAGCCAAGGAGCTGTTGCCGTTGTTTGATTTCAGGCCTTATCAGGAGGAGGCTACGGAGGGGGAGGGAGAGGGGGCTGGACAAGCCCGGTCCGCCGAGGTTCTGGATCCTCTCCCGTATGAGCATTCGGTGTATCCCCCACCTTCGGGTGGAGGCCCAGCTGGGCCTGTAACTGGGGCTGCAGCAGACTCGCAGTGGGCCAAGGGCTCGATGCAGCTGCCTAGCCCCCCAGCCGAACCCTCGGCCGACTATCGGCTGCGGGGAGGAACCAAGTTTGCTCCTCGTAGGAATTTTGTTGATCCCCCTTCTAGGGAATCCTTGTCTGGCACTTACTGTCCCCCTGCCAGGGAAGCCTCCCGTAGGGATTATGTTGCTCCATCTAGGGAGTCACGGACGGACAATTCTTGTCCCTCTTCTTGGGAGTCCCGGCCTGATAGTTTGTACCCGTCCAGAGAATCCCCAGAGTACAGGTCGCAGGGGCGCCGAGATTGGCCCCCCCGTCTGCCGAGGTCGCTCGGGTATGATGGGAAGACGGGTTGGAATTCCTTTATCAAAAAATTCTCGTCTTATGCCACATCATCTCGCTGGAGCCAGAGTGAGTGCCTAGATGCTCTTGGTTGGTGCTTGGAGGGATCGGCCTCTGATTGTTATTCTACCCTCATAGATTCGGGTATTTGTTATTACCAGCCGATGTGGACGGCAATGGGGCGTCGGTTCGGGTCAGCACGATTTCCGGAGGAGGCCATAGCCGAGTTTCGAACGGCTCGCCAACTCCCGGAGGAGTCCCTCCTTGAGTGGTCTGATCGTCTCCAGGCTTTGTTTTTTGAAGCTTTTGGGGGTGATCAGAAGAGTGACTGCACTCAGATAGTCTTGCAGTTGTGCCAAGGTTGTACGGACAAGGCGGCTGGATTGACAGCCCTGAATCAGCGGCCGAGGTCCATAGACGCAGCCCTAGAGGCCATCAGATGGGCTCAGCATACTCAGCGTGTCGTCTATGGGAGCGAGGCTCGCCGTACGTACTCTGCCCCTCGACATCGGGTGCAGCAGACTTACATGTCCGATCCGGTGAGGGACAGGTATGATATGTTGGAGGAGCCAGGAGTTTATCAGGTTAGGCAAACTTATCCCCAGAATCGTTCCCAAACATTCCCAAGTAGTAAAGGTCAAGATGTTCCCCGCCCGGCTCCTGTGGAGGACCGGGGGAAGGTCACAACCGTTCTCGAAGCTCAAGCCGGGAAGGACATAGGCAGTCTTAAAGTGGATATGGGTGGGGTGAAGAAGGAGCTCGCTAGTTTGAGGACACGCATGGACAGCATGGATAATATTCTGGCGGAGGTTCTGAAGACTGTCAAGTCTTTGGAGGTCTCTAAGTTCTCCAGGGCTCGCTCTCCATCCCCTAGATCCAGGGGCTGTTTTGGGTGTGGTCAGTTAGGCCATTTTCAGAGGGAATGTCCGGTTAGGTCTGTGTCTTTTGCGGCTATGGCGGAAGTGGGAAACCCGGAGGGGTCGGAACCTTTGGAGGAGGTAGTCGTAAATAAAGTAAGTAGTAGTTCTATGTTTTATGTGCCTGTTTTATTTGGGAAAGTTAAGTTAAGGGCGGTTGTAGATACTGCTGCTGAAGTTAGCATTGTTTCTGATAAATTCCTCTCCCTTTTAGATCCAGCACCCCCTATCCTTCAAACTGTTATCTTAAGGACGGCCGGCCGGGGTCAGAGATTGACATCTATGAAGATTGGCCCTGTTCCTATTAAGTTAGGTCAGTCATTGTTTGAGGAAGTCGTGTACTGTGCCCCGTTAGAGGATGATATGTTACTTGGGCTGGATTTCTTACAGAAATATGGTATTGATATCTCCATAACTCAGTCCAAGCTTATTGTCCGGGGGGAGGAGGTACATATGTACTATGGGACAGATTCCAGGGCAGCCTGTATCCAGAGAGTTTGTGTCGCTAGGACGGCCGTGGTGCCTCCTTCTAGTGGGAAGCGGGTAAGATGTAAGGTTGTTGGGAGCCCAGGGCTCCGCAGTAAGGACCTTTCCCTTTTCCAGCCCACCCACAGGCTCCCATTTTGGATTCCTCGGATCGTGTTTGATCGGGGAAAATAACCGTTTTATTTGGAAGATAACACATTTTTTGGTTCAATTTTGTTTACACTGTTTAATTCATTGTAAATCATATGGGTTCCTGAACTTTAAGTCTTGATGTTTTTAAACTGAATAGAACAATAAAACGAAACTGAAAAGTTTCTACTTCGGTTAGTTGAGTTAATTATCCTAGTTTTTTCTTCAGGTGGTATGCGGAAGTAGCTGCTCCGTTTTAAGAGCTGACTAGGAAGCATTCCTTCCACTGGGAGACGTAAAAGCCATAAAAACGGCTATCTTTTGATATTTCCAAAATAACACTGGGGTTCCAATGATAAGTTTGAATAAGATCATGTTTTGGGGACCGAAGGAGTAATTCCTCGGGATCAACAGGAGCCTTTTGGCTTTGCTTGATGGTGTTAGTGGCCTGGGTGCCCGGAAATGATATCAGGATCTTGCCAAGTGGCTCAGAGAATGTAGATCTTATTTATTGTTTTCACTTATATGCACCTCTGATACTGTACATGTATGCACCGTCCGGACTGGCCATATGGAGCCGTTTGGCTGTACCGTCCGGATTGCCCATGGGGGAGCCATTTGGCTCTACCCGTTTTCTGCACATTCATTGCCGTTGCCGTTCATTGCCATTCATCGTTTATGTTCATCACTTGCACTTCCATACTTCCATGTGTAAGATTGCTCGTTCAATTATGGAATTGTTTTCCGTAGCAGGTTTTGGAATACAGTGCATTTTACTGTGCTCTATTTTTACCTGTGGGATTGTTCGGTCTCTTTTTATACATGTATTTTACATAATGTTTCCCGTATGGAATTGCTTGTCCCCGGGTGACGGCTGTGAGCCCTGGGCGATCCGTGTGGCCATCACCTGCACGGGGAGTTCAGGGACCTTTTGAAGCAGTTTTGTGGGCGTCACCAGCACATCCACATCCACAACTTCACCGGTGAGGCCCAAGAATTGGATGCTTGGATGGCTGCGTTTCAAAATGTGTATGTTGGGGTGTCGGGCCTAGCCCTCTCCTTCAATCAGGACCAAGTAAACATGGTCCGTAGTATTCCCTCCCCTCGGCTCCTCTTGGAGACTGATTCACCGTACCTGCCCGTGTTCCCGGGAGTGTCGGTCAGCACCCCCTACTTGTTGGAGGATGTTGGCCGACTGGTATCCCGAATTAAGGGGGCAGTCTTTCAGGGCGGTGATGAGGTACTCCACGGAGAATGCCGGAAGACTATATTCTGGGATTGCATGTGTAATTATGCCTTGATGTCCTTGTCTTCCTTTTAATGCCCGGTTCATCTCTTACGCCCGTGCCTGGATTATTGTCACTTTATTATTGTTGCCATATTTTCACTCTGTGATTGAGGAAATTATGGTCATTCTAAACTCTTGTCATTCTTTATCATGAGAATTATTTTCACTCTGTACTTCCCCTCTGTAATTGAGGGAATTTTTATCATTCCAAATTATTTATTGATAAGACCATATAGTTCCAATCAGTGTAACTTCTCATTTTTTGGTCACTACCACGTGACATCGGCACGGTAAGGGTTAACCGGTATATTTCAATTTTCTTGATATTCTTGATCCCGGGGGTCTTTCCGCGACTTGAATAATGTTAACCTATGTTAGCTATACATTCCTGCTACATGAGACTCAGTACTATTGACCAGCTGGAACTTCCATTCATGTTGCTGGTGTGTTTTAGTTCTGTTATAGCTACGGGATTTACTGTTTATATTCTGTTTTTATATGCTTCATGCACCGTCTTGGCCGTCGTCATATAGCCGTTTGGCTCTTCCCCTTTCCTGCGCACTGCTCAGTTTCTATATACATATACATGTACTTTACATAATATTCCCTATACCGACTGTTGGGTTACAGTGCATTTCGCTGTGCTCGATCTTGACCTATGAGATTGTTTGGTCTCTGTGGACATAAATAGAATTTATAGTTTCCCGTACCAAACCTTGGAATACAGTACTACTTAAAGTATGATAAGGGCGCCCACCCCCTGGAAAGGCCAAAACTTCACCGGTGCTAGCAAGAAAGGTCTTTGACCTATCCGCTAGCGGGAACGGCGTAACCCCGCACTGCGGTACGGGAGTAATTTAAGTTAGTTTTAGTTAGGGATGGGCTTTAAACTCATTAAGTGGGGAATAATGTAGTGATTCAGCCCGAGCCAGTATGGCTCGGGCGGATATAAACGCACTAGCACGCCAAGTAGTTAATGGCTCTCGCGGATTGTTTCCGTGGTTGAGCCGTGGGCTGTCTCGGGGAGATTGAACCTGGACCTGCATACGAGCCACATCGCCGTCTGCGGGGTCCTTCTGGTCTCAGATCTCTTCCGGGTTATACGTCACACCTACGTGGAGCTCCACTCTTCGCCAACGTGTTCTCGAGACTGATAGCTCACCGTGTTCTGCGAGTGCATTTATCAAGCCACAGTTTATGGTAGGATCTACCCTCATATTTATTGTTTATTGAGTAGTTAAGTATAGTTATTCGTTCCCCTTTATAATTTATCCCGCTCCGGCACTATAGAATTCCAAACTTTAAAAAAAAAAACAGAAGTTTTCAGACGATCTAGTCTCTAACTTGGGATGGGTTAAGACTAGACCGAATTTTTCCATCTCTTTGGTTCGTTAGCCTCTTATTGGGGTAGGGTCGGCTCTCTCTTTAGAGACGGAAGATGACTAGTCTATACGCATTCCCTTGCTAACTCCATGGCCATTTATGGCCATATTTCTATGCCCTGAAAATCCCCCCCAAATGTCATTTTACCTATTTTTTATTATTTGGTAAATTAGGCCTAGGCTATAATAAATCGGTTCCACTTACCAACTTGACTGAAATAATCCGTTTAATGGTCCCTTTTTAGGAAATCATGGGTCAAAATCGACACCCATGTTGAAAATCTTGCAAGCCGTGTTTTAACTCTCGCTGTGCATGAAATCTCATTTGTTCTAGTCTACGCCGAAGGCAAAATGATGAAGGAAAAACTGTGATAGCGCCATTACGAAGTGTAGCTAGCTCGCGCACAGTTTTTTCCTCATAATCATTTTGCCTTCGGCGTAGACTAGAACGAATGAGATTTCATGCACAGCGAAAGTTAAAAGACTGTTACAGATCCATGATTATAGGTATGTTGAAGAGTGTAAAATTGTGTTGTTTTTATTTTTTATATTGAATAGATATTTTTATTTTGTTTTCTGCTTTCAGGCAATTTTTTCCTTGGACAACGAGCGCACAAATCACAGGCCCACAAACCATAGGCGTAGAAGCCTTACGCGCGGGCATTGGCCTCCCTAATCTACTCTCCCCACAGAGCCTTAATCTTTTATCAGGGACTTATCCACTCGACCACAACACCTTTACAGTGATAATGAACTTGAGGTGTGTTATATGTGACAAGATGTTTTATTTAACTTTTTTGAAAATTTATTTCATTCTTTTTTCTTTTGTTACTTTTCCCTGCTACAGATAGAAATAATATGGTGATAAAGAAGATATGTTGCATGGGGGCAGGGTATGTTGGAGGCCCCACATGCTCGGTGATTGCCCTCAAATGTCCCGAGGTCACAGTCACTGTCGTCGACCTCAGCCAAGCTCGGATAGATGCATGGAATTCCTCTGATTTCAAGCTGCCCATCTATGAGGTAAGCTCATTCTTAAAAAAATACAGCATTCTTATTATCTTTTAATTCAATCTTGATGTGGAAATCATTCAAATGAAATAATGTTTGCCTGTTCTCTTTATCTTCAAGGAACAAGATATTAACTATTTTTCAAATCTGATATATTTGTTTATGATTCTGTGTGCATGTTAAATACAGACTCTATCCACTTATTACTATGTAGGATTCGCTAGGCCTTGTGGTATTGCATCATGGCACGTAGAACTTGGCGGCGTAAAGCAAGTAAAGATAAAGACTATATGGTCATGCGATTGCATTGTGAGAGAAAGATTGTCGAATTGATTAGAAAAGGTTTATCATCTACATGTAAGTATTGGTGTATACTGCAATGTTCTGGAATCATCAAAATGATATGAAAGATTGCCCAGTCTTGGTAAAGTTACAGGTTACAAGCACTGTACACAGAAAGATGTATATGGGACTATGTGACACGTGTGCGATTTCTATCAGGTCCAAATAGATATAATAATTTACCAAATATATCAATTAGGAGGCAGTTTCCCGGCAAGATTTGTATCATCACATATTTAGTCAAAACATATTCTAATAAGAGCTTCCATTTCATTTTTTGAGAGGGGGGCGTTTCCAAAACTGGTCTTAACCTTTAACGCACTCCCATTGGCTGACCGCTCGAGCGGTTTTTATTTTAAGTGAGAGAGGGCCCATATTTAGTAAGGCAATGGTGTTGACCATACAAAATCGTACCAAACACCCTGATACAGTGTACGTATGTCATGCTCTATTCAGGTGACGCACTTTTCATATTATTCATATTCATATTTACTTGACACATAAGTGACGCACATTAGGCATACATGTAGGTACACGAATACACCTACCTTATACAATAGAAAAACAGATAAACTTTTTAGTACAACTTGTACTAGAACTTTTTAAACTTAAGTACTACAACTTAACTTTTTAATGATGCTTAAAATTTTTTACAAAATCAACGTTTGACTGGGATATCATCAGATTATAAAAAAAATGGCAAGCTTTCTCCATGAACTAATATCTTATAATGTTGAGCAAATGGCAGCCAGGGATAGCCAATCAGAAGGGGCACTTATGGACAAATGAGGCTGAGACCAGTCGTACATGTAAAGCGCATACATGGATTGTATAACTAATATGTATTAACCTACTTTTCTATGTGCATGGTCTGTTTATCTATTGTCTATAGATTCTTTTTGTAAATGTGGCATGCCAGCAAATGTGCCAAGTCGATAGCCTGCTAACGTGGCATGACATATCAAAGTGACAAGAATGTACAGTAATGGAGCTTTGATTATGCTGGTACCCTTCATATGTTTTTGTGCATTTCTTGACAGGTATGCAGATGGGGCAGCTTTAAAATGTTCATTATTCAGGGTACTAATGTAAAAACTGACAACTTAATGAAGCCATCAGAATGTATGTTTTTTTATTCATTTGAAAATAATTCCAAAAATATCTGAAACAAACAATTAGGTGTGCCGCTGAATTACTTTGTTGCCCTTAAAGATGGATTTTTTTCTTTCTTCACCTCTTTTCATGAAAATGATCGTGACAATACAATTTATTCTTGATAGATAAAGTTTATATCTTCTCATTTTCAGAATGTTCAATGTTATTGATCAATCTAAAGAGTCACTAGGCGCGTCTTCATCATCTCGAGATTGCCAAACAGCCCGCTATTTCTGATTTGGGAAATAATCCTGAAGTTAAAGATCGCGTCTTCATCAGCTCGAGATTCGACCTCGAAACTTGAAACTCGACCTTGAGAAATTAGCTTGAGATATTTTGCTTAGCGTTCGCGCAAAGGGCGAATCTGGTGAAGACGCACCGGACAAATAGCTGGATATTTTGCAAACTATCCCAAGATATCTTGAGATGACAATCCCGACCAAATATCCTGCTAATTGCAACTTCTGGCTGATGAAGACGCAAATTACATGTAGCTGGATGATTTGCGATGGGAATAGTTGAGATAGCGGGATATTTGGCAATTTTTAGCTAATTAAAAGACAGGCCTACATGTACATGTACATGTATAGAGATTGATCAATAATCCTCTGAAGATTGTAAGCTTTATACCTTAAGAATAAACCGTATTGTCACAGTAATTTTTAAAAATAGGTACCGGTAAGAAAAATTCTAAACATGTACATACATGTACATGCATACAGTACATGTATCCATATAAAATAAGCACTTTCACTTTCACCAAAATATCGATGTTATAACTTACTGGTACCAATTCTTGGGACCATCAACCTCAAAAGGTTTTTCATGATGGCCCCTTTTATTCTCCTTAAGATGAATTCATTTATAAATGTATTTTGTATTTTACCTTGAAATTTTGTATACATGTATATTTTACTGTTTGCATGTTTTTTACAACTAAAGATTTAGTAAAGGTGTATCTTCACTCCCTACCTTTTGAATGATAGCCAAGTTTGGAGAAGGTTGTAAGAGAATGCAGGGGAAGAAACCTTTTCTTCTCGACCGATGTTGATTCTGCAATCCAAGAGGCTGATCTCATATTCATTTCCGTCAACACTCCTACAAAGACATTTGGATTGGGCAAGGTAAGACTATATAAGACCATCCACATTATATTCTGTAGCAAGAGAGAAATTATTTTGGAAACATGTTAGGTTATCGTTGTTGTTGTTGTTTTAGTTTATAGGCGTTTGTCATTCAGAAGTGAATATTTATGCCTCTTCTCTTAGGATTTTTTTTTTTCTTGTCTTAGGATTTTTTTTTTCCCTTTAAAATTAGATTTATTTTGTTTATTATATAGATTTGGATAAATTGGATTTTAAAAAGTTAAACTGTTTAATGTTGAAGAATTTAGTGGCTTGCGAGCAAAAGGCTTACCCGCTATATACATGTACATGTAGGACGCCCAAGTACCAGCTTGGATCATAGTAAATTGTCTTAACTAAGACCATCATGGAAGTTTATCAGAATTTACTTGTGTAACTTGTTAATTGTTAGTGAAAAAGTGGAGAATTCAGACAAATAGGATCTTTACAGAGATAGATTGCAGATTAGTTGAACTTTTAGGGTTATTACAAATGTAAATTTACATTTCTTGTTTCTTTCTTTCGTTTCTCTGTTGTCAATCGAGGGATTTTTTTCTTCTCTTACTGT
>BEXV01002964.1:12157-30323 GCA_003118195.1 Hemicentrotus pulcherrimus | reverse complement strand
AAACGAGGATTATTTTCGAGAACGGTACAACGAATCGTAACCTTTCTCTAATGATTTAATGAATCGTTAAAGCTTCCGAAGAGGAAAACTGAATTCAGACGAGGAATAATTAAAGTGTCGAGAACTGTACAACAAACCGTCTTGTTTCTTTAATGCTTTAATGAAACCTCAAAGCTTCCGCGTTTCGCGGAGGTGGGAGGGAAAACTCGCCCCTCCCTGTACCCACACCCCCCCCGCCCACATTACGTCACTGCTAGTCACCATTACGTACCAATATTTGGCTCGCATAATTTCAAATTTCGGCCCCCTAAGACATCCTGGATCCGCGCCTGTGTCATAGTGCCAAGTACAGGTATTATTAAAAATAGATAACATAATGCAACTATTAGGTATTACAATTTTGTTCATTAGCTCTAAAGGAGCACTGACAAGTATACCGTGTATGTATATATTTCTACGTTATTTGGATTGACTACTGTTTGGTTTGAATTCTTTTTTTTCTAATATTTTGTCACATTTTGGGGGTGTTTCACAAAGACTAGATTGTTATACCACTGCTTGCTCTCACCATTGGTCTCTCAATTATGATCTTTAGATAATATTTTTTCCTTCAATAATGAATATTTAAAAAATATAGATTTGTGACCATGATTTGAGACCAATGCCAGTAAATGGTTAGAGCAAAAAGTGGCGTGAATGGCCTGTCATAGTTAAGTCCTACTTAAAGTCGATCTTAGACTTTGTGAAACACTCCCCAGGAATGATTATCTAACAATATAATCGCAAATACTTTCAAGAAATCAGCACGACGGCAGTTTCAAATCCATATTGTATGTCCGGTAAAAATCGTGTTCAGATTAATTCTACGTCAGTGTAATTTTATGATGGTAAACATGTTAGGTAAGGTTGATTGTGCGAAAGTCTTCCCATGTGAAAGATTGTGCGATTGTGTTCAAGGTTTAACATGGCAGACAGATAATCACCATGCAGTGGTACGTATCAGGTTTAAAAATTGAACGAAAACTGAATTTGAACCCCTAAATTCTGAATAATTTCAAATACACATGTGAAATGTCAAATACACCCCTTTTTTTCACAATTCTCGGGCCGGACTTTGTTTTGCACGAAAAGTNCCGGACTTTGTTTTGCACGAGAAGTGCCCCTTATTTACTGGACATTTTGGTAACACGCATGCGGTCATTCCAACCCCGGAGTAGGGGGGGGGGGAATTTGAACCCGAGCTACTCTCTCTCTCTCTCTCTCTCTCCCTCTCTCTCCCTGTCTCTCTCTCTCTCTCTCTCTCTCTCTCTATTTCCCTCTTTCTCTGTTGCCATTGCTGTTGCCATCTGCTCTTCCTCGCTAGTTTCTCCTTTATTCTCTGTTTTGTATATGCATATCTTGTACTTTGGCCCTTCCCCTTATTTGCCACTGATCATCACAAATCCTTAAATAATTGTAGAAACCTCGTCTGTCTTATGAATCCAAATCAAATGTTAATTTACTAATTAATTTAGCTGGTTTCTTGCCCCCCCCCCCTCTCAACCAATCAATCAATTTATTAATCATGACAAAATAGGATGAATACTTTTGTCAATCTTTAGAGAAAGAGGAAAAGGGAGCAAAAAGGATATGTTGGCAACCATCTCAACCATTTAGGCATAAATAATGACTAAGACTCATTTTTCAAATAAACTGTACTTGGCAGCATTTTCTCTTGTTTTTAACATTACTAGGGGAGGGTGGATTGGTAGGTCACACGGAAGGGGGGGGGGGTGCGATTTATGAACCCCATTACCTAGTAAGTACAGTATGTACCACAGTGTAAGTCCTGTCCATCACTTTAATCTAAATCTCATATTATGTCAGTGCTGTCCTGATAATCAGTTTCTTTCACAAAGATTTATATTAAATCTCGATTTAAGATTTAGTTATTTGGATTTAAGTCATATTTTAGAGGGGAGAGCGCGTAATGACAGACCTGTACCATATATGATTTTAAAAGTTTTGTGAAGGGTTTGTGATCTATTTGTCCGATTTAATGTACTTTTGAAATTAATTTTGATAGTGTGTATGCATGTCGGAGGGGTATAGGGGCATTGTATATAATGTCATAGAAGCGGTAGTTGCGTTGGGTCAAAGGTTCTTATGACTTTCACCAATGTCATTCTTTTTATTATCTTTTATAATCTATTAACATTTTAAAACAAATACATAAAGTATTTTTTTCATGTACATATCAAATGTCATTGTTCGCCATCGTGTGTATGAAAACAGTACGTGTGTAACTCTTGAATTAGGCCACAGTTTTGAGGAGTGTGGAGGGGACGGGGCAGCAAGAATAGCCACATACTGATACATATTTCCAATATATAGTCTACCATGAGATTGCAAATGCCATGTGAAGATTCATTTATCTCTTTTTCGTTTGCAATTTAGTTATTACTTTTGATTAATAGACTTACATACTTGATTATTACATTTGTATGCAAATGAATAACAGCACGGGTATTGAAATCTAATAAAAGTGAATTATCAAAGCTAGCTGTACGGTGATGTTAATTTGCTGGATTTGAACTCAAGTACATTATTACGTTCATGACGGAAGTTGGAAGATCGAGACTCTTTTATCAGACTAACGCGAAGTTATAGAATTCTGAAATGTTATTGTGTAGCATATAATAAGAATATGCTGTGAGGGCTTGAAGTCTTTATTTATTATCATTGTGCATGGTAGCTGAAATTTCAGGGCACCTCCGACTTTGAACCCAGAGTCGTGAATTATTGATAATACATGCATGAAAAGCGAAAGGTTGGCAGGTTCAATGCACTTATAATTGTGTATTGCTGGTGCAGAGATGATTCATGCTGTACACGTTTTCTTCAGAGTTTGAATTCAACAATATTGCATCAAGAGGTTAATCAAAGGCAGTAAAACAAACAGCATAAAACAACAAACAAATAAAAGGTGTATCTCAACAAAGAATGAGGTATACGTCGGGTTAATGACCACCTGATATTTTATTATGATTTAGAGCGTCATATGTAGATACAATGAAGATATACAGGACGCATATTGAACAATGTAAAGTGAAATTATGGAAAACTGCCCGTGACTTGATTTCCCGAAAGTTTTTGTTATCGCGTCTTTATTGCTGCCCGAATGAGACGATATTAGGGCACATTGCTATTAAATACATATTATGGCACCTCGTTGCACAGTATACTTTACTCCCTAAAATTGTCTGGTTGTTTTATTTATATTGAAAAATGTAAACTTTCTCTCCATCACCTATTTTTTCGGCTCTGAAGTAAAATTAAATAAATGATTTACCTTTTATTTAATATGGAACGGTCATACTGTGATAATTATTAGGAATGTGCTTGATTTCAACATTTTCAATTCAGGTGTCTTCGATGTGCTCTGACTAGCAAAGACTTGTTATTGTATCGCGTGCAGTTAATACCTATTGCTGGCTGGCTGCCTGCTTGACTGATGGGCTCTCCTGCGTGCTGGTCTTGCTGCACTGAGACGTCCTTCAACGTACATCTTGGCCTATTTACAAGAAAACGAAGCTATTTCTCCTCCCATGCCCCTTTAGAGAAAAAATATCAACTTATTACCTGTATATAATAATGTAAATTGTTTAACAACATGCTCAAAATTTCGGAATCTTTCATACCTCCACCCACAATTATGTCAATTTATTAATTTTTGAAATTTATGTTAGATACTGTAGATAGAGAAAACGCAAATCACTGTTTGTTATGATTAGTCATGCAACAGCAAACGCCTATATACTTGTTTACCCGTGGGAATTAGAGCAGATCCAATTGGCAGCAGGACATTGTGACAGCAGGACATTGTGACCCATTCATCCGTGTTCTGTATGTCCCCCATCCATCATCCTTCTCAAATTAACCTGAAGAACATCATTCTGACAATATCTTTACAACCGATCAATTAATTATTGCATCAAACTGGAGCATTGGTTCACTTTGCATACCCTTGATATTATGTAGTCAAAGTTTACTTGCCATGGTTAATGGTAATTTGAGTTGATAATATTTGCGAGACTCTCTCCCCTGACAACTTTGAAAAACCAGTAGTCATATAAACATAGCAGCTTTTTTGAGTGAACATGTAGATGCTCTTACATTATTGGTGAGTGCATGCCCATTTGGCTAATGCCTTTAAACAAAATTAAAAAAATTGTAAACATTTATTGTAACCTAGCTTTCTCATATCTTTTTCAATCTTTGGAGGGTTAAAAAATGTCAAACTTTCCACTGACGTCATCCATTTCCTTTTTTAGGGTCAGCCTTGGGCCCTTCGTTCTTAGTTTTGAGTGGTGAAATTAAAGAATTCTTTGTTACTGGCTTGATTACCAGGGAGTACTCGTCTTGCCCTGGTGAATATTACAAGTTATTGTACAATTTGGGGACAAGAGTTACCATGACGTCTCCATGCGTACTGTTAGTCTTGTCATCTAACACCTAGAATAATGTGCACAACAAGAATAGTGTAACAAAGTGTCATGGAAAGGTTATTTTATTTTGTTTAGTTATTGAATCAGTTCTTCACCTAAATTAAAATGATGTCATATCTCACCTTCATGATTAGAATGTGGGTTTGGGGTCGAAGCTGCCAGCGTTCTGTTAGCGTTGACTATGGCCATAATGAGAATGAAGTAACCCCTCATGACCAAAACATCTTTTGTGGAGGATTGGACCTGCTGTATGAGAGATTGGAGTGATGTTCTCCAGAACATCTTGAACGTCTCAACTCCAGGAGGTCAGTGTTTAAAAGCTGCTCCTCTAAAGGTGAATACTTTAAAGTCAGAAGGGACAAGGGATATTTAATTGATCCCTCCACCCTTATCACTTCTGAAAGTTATTGAAAATGCAGTGAAATTAAAATTAATATATAAAAACCAATGCCAACTGTGGAGTAACTTTGTAAGAGGCTTTTACCTGGTACTTACTAGATCTTATTTCTTCCCTTCCCAGTGTTTTGTTGAGGCCCAAGTCCACTCCAAAAATAACTTACTTTCAATAGAAATACAATACAAATTCAATACTTTCAATCAAAAAAAGTTTAAGCAAAATTGGATAACTAATAAGAAAGTTATGCATTTTTGAAAAAGTATGTAAAACTCCCGGCCCCCCCACTCAGGGGTCGGAATGACCGCATGCGTGTTGCCAAAATGTCCGATAAAGGGATACTTTTCGTGCGACAAAGTCCGGCCCGAGAATTGTGAAAAAAGGGGTGTATTTGACTTTCACCCGGATATTTTTTTAAAAAGGGGGTGTTCTTTTTTATTTTTCTCCTATCCCATTTGAAATCCTGAGAAATTATTACGAATTTAGGGGGGTACATTGGGCATTTTTCCTGATTTAGGGGGGTCTCCAAGGCAGGAAAAGCCCGCGAAAGGGGGGTTCAAAAATGTTGGCAGTCCTCAGATAGGGGGTGTTTTCAAAAAGAGGGAACGAGCATATGCGTACCCTAAATAACACTGGGTGGGGCCGGGGTAAAACTATGGAACAATGAGAATCACAATACAAATTGCCAATATGGTTTTCATTTTGTGACGTCGTGTCCTCGCTATTTGCTTTATTTAGTTTAATCCCATTAATTTCCCTTTTTATCCCCCCAAACTTGATTTCCCCATGCCTTCTCCCGGGTTATAAGATTGTATTTTTATATAGTAATTGTACTCATTTTTTCTGTCCTTGACCCCTTTCTTTTCTCACTCTCCCCCTCTCTCTTTCTGCTTCTCTCTTCTCCTTCTCTCTCCTCCATTCTCCCTCGTTCTCTTTCTCCCTTTCCCTTTCCCCTCTCTCCCTCCTCCTCTCTCTACTCCCTCTCTTTCTTACCCCTCTCTCTCTCTATCTCTCTCTCTCTCTCCTCCTCTCTCTACTCCCTCTCTCCCCTCTCTCTTCTCCCTCTCTTGCCTCCCCATAATATCCCCCTCTCTCTCTCACTCTCTTTCCCCATCTCTTTCTCTTTCTTTCTTTCCCTATCTCTCTCTCTCACCCCCTCTCTCTCTCATTCTCTCCCACCCTCTCTCGCTCTCTCCCATTCTCTCTCTCTCTCTCTCTCTCTCTCTCTCTCTTTATGACCATGGTGTTTGACAGTTTATTAGGGTGGGTTCTGTTAATTTACAAAGTTCGAAAGCACTAAGATTTCAACCATCTTTAATTTCACCCCTCTCTTGTCCATATGTACACATTTTGTGTTGTCAACTGTTTACTATAATTATACATGTGACTCTTTTCATCAACCCCTTTTTTAAATCAATCTTTTGCTTGAAAATATTGATCTATACGTTTACCTTTGTTATATTTTATGTTTTACGGTTTGAGTGGAAATAAGTTTGAAATTAATTTATTCAGACCTTGGCCTGTGCCTCGAAAGGGGATTCAAACTGCTCAGCTATCACTTCTTGCTATGCTTATACAATAGTAAGTCTCTTTTTAAAGTATGGAATATTTCGGGCGTTTCCAATTAAGAAAAAATGAGCTGACTTTTATTGGCTTATACCTAAACTAGTAAATAGCAAAACGAACACGTGGCTGAATTTCTTTTTCTTAGTCAGAAACCTCTCAAAGAAGGACATACTTACCAATTTCCCCTCCATCAAATACGCTGTACGCTATAATGTTTCAATGGGATATCGACAATAATCTTACGACGATTTCGTCAAACGAGCCCTGGTTCTTTTGAATGATTATCCGTCATGAAAACATGATTTACATCAGAACTTTCTCGTGTTTTATCGAATTGTCGTCAAACTCTCGTTTTTCTGCACAGTCCCCTCGTTATTGTTATTGTTTGTTTTGTTTTGTTGCCAATTTGATGCCAGGGTAGGCTTATCCTGCAAAGGAGATTAGGAGAAGCGCCTTGCAGGCTGGTATGCCATTCGATGCATACATTTATTGTTTATTTGTTCTTTATTTATTTTAATCATTCATTTATTTATATATCTATATATATGTATTATATATGATCTATATATAGATTTCTTTACTTATTTTATATATTTATTTATTCAATTAATTACTTTATATATTTATTATAAGGTTTATTGGTGTACTTCTTGGTTTCTCTATATGGCCACGATAGACAATCCACATGATCCTCAATATTGTACACGTACGTTTAAATACGAAACGTAACGAACATCTACTACATTACTCGCTGCTGGTTAAAATACAAAATCCTATTAACTATCTTATACTGGAAATATCTTAAACCGATATCTGGAGTTTTACGCTTATTCATCGGGTTTAGACAGATATGAATTTAAAAAATGATCACTGAGAGATATTCTAGCGACACATGCTACTAAATGTATATCTGGACTCGCTGTAAAGATTTTCATCAATGCATTTAGATGATGTTATAGTTATCCTTGTGAGTGAATTTATTAACTGTGTTATATACGAGTTCTCAATGTCATCAATGACAATGAACTATCTAAAAGTAATATCCGAATAAAAATAATCAATTTGACATCACCAAGAATGACTTTTTATTGTTCTAAATTTACACTAATTGTAATACATCGAACAAAATAATGATCACACCAATCTGGTTGTGCATTTGGAGGTCAGTATAAACAGCAAACTTTAAAACGTTTGTGTTTTAGTTCAATCCATACTGCTTCTAAGGAATCATGATCAAGATCAAGATTATTCCTTTTACAATAAGAAAAAAGTATTCCGAATATAGATGCAGACACCACTACCACCACGTTTATCACATCTATCTTTTCTTACTAAGTCATATTTATCGGTTTTAACAGCATTAGTTGTTTATCACCAAACTATTAACCACGTTTTAGATACTATTTATATCAAACTCGGATTTGTTTACGGAGAAATTTTATTTCTTCATTTTAACTATAAGTATACTGCGGACATTTCAATGTGCCATCTTACGACCACCATGGTTCTGAAGAATACCTGCAAGAATTTATAATTATCAGGATGATAACTGTTAGTAGTAGAAATATTATCAAAATGCAATAAGGTATTAAAAGTCAGATCGGATGCTGTAGGAGACACGTGATTCTGTAAATTGTTTAGATTTGGGTTGCAAGCGCAAGAGGAAATGCGCCTTAGATGAGATTCATCCAATATTTCACGATAGTCATTAGTCAGGAGTTTTCCGTTGTCATTAGCAAAGCCATTATCTGATGTCATATTTGTTGCAATAATGGTAGTGTGTTCAAACTTCAGAAAAATTATGATTAAGTTATTATGATGTCAATGATAATAGCATTAATAATAATAATGATGGGGATACTAATTATTAAGACGAAGAAGAACAACAATAATATCATTTTACATCTAGCCTGTATACTGTGGGCCTATTCCTCAAAAAAACAAGAACACGACTCCACTTGTACTTCTTGTACAGCAATATCTTGGTCCCCAACATCGTCGTCGTCCAGACGGATAGCGACAAGGAAGACGGATCTCCGGATAGTATGGCATAATATGTCCAGCACCCGGCCCGCGGCTCCATTCATAGACAGTTTACCTTGAGGTGACAACGACTCCTTGCACTCTTGACGAAGGACCCATTCCTTGAATCCAGGGAACTTTGAAGGAAAAAAGTAAACACATTACATAATTAAAGGATGCTAGGACACTATTAACTTCCACAAATATGTAAAATCAGTCGTTATAGTACCACACTTTGCGGCAAAAGATCAACAACAAATAATCCAACATTTCCAAGAAAAGCTGCACCCCCGAAAAAATGTATAAGGAATACGTAATGATTAAAACCCTTTATTGTGAAATGCTGACAAGTTGGCCAAAATTCGAATTTGCTGAGAAATTTATGTTGTTGTTAAGAATAAGGAATGTCACACACCCCTAAGGAAGGATCTACCATGAGACTGATGATGGGTGGAGATGGCGATGGCATGAGAGGATGGAAGAGTGAGAGGATAATTATTCTTGAATTTACCTGAACAATCTGTAATGGTTTATCATCCGCATTATATGCTGTAATTAGAGACTGCTTGATGTTTCGGACAGGGCAGATGGGCACGTGTAATACAGCTGATCGTCGTTTACGTGGTGCGTTGGAAGTTTCAGGCAGGGAGGTGCTTTCAGGTTCAGGCAGTGAGGTGCTTTCAGTTTTAGGCAGGGAGGTGCTTTCAGGTTCAGGCAGGGAGGTGCTTTCAGTTTTAGGCAGGGAGGTGCATTCAGGTGCAGGCAGGGAGGTGTTTTCAGTTTTAGGCAGGGACGTGCTTTCAGGTGCAGGCAGGGAGGTGCTTTCAGTTTTAGGCAGGGAGGTACTTTCAGGTTCAGGCAGGGAGGTGCTTTCAGTTTTAGGCAGGGAGGTGCTTTCAGGTTCAGGCAGGGAGGTGCTTTCAGTTTTAGGCAGGGAGGTGCTTTCAGGTTCAGGCAGGGAGGTGCTTTCAGTTTTAGGCAGGGAGGTGCTTTCAGGTTCAGGCAGGGAGGTGCTTTCAGGTTCCTCATGGAGTTCCATGGGTTCCCACAGAAGATTGTCATAGACCCCTCCGTAGTCGCCGCGGTTCCCCTCGAAATCTTTGTACACCTCCAACACTCGTGCCTTCTGGTCTTCGGTGAAATTAGTTACAATCGGTTGTTGGTTTTGGTACGTATGTGTCCTGTTGGCTCGGAGAGCATCGATTAAACCACTTTCCTTGGCTGCGGCAATCTGGATAGACTGTGCTTGGGTTAAGACTACAGGTTCGCATGGTATAATGTTTGGTTTGCGGTTAGATCCTCCATGCAGAGATTCTGCCAGTCGACTTTGGGTGAGCACGATGGTTGTGACGAAAATCAAGAGCTTGCAAGGTTGTACAAACATCATGATACGTTGTTACCTCGTTGAGTCAAGATGAAAACTTTTGTCGGAAAAGAAAATTCAAGAACGATCAACAATTTTAGTTCAACTAAATCATGTGACATGTGTTAATTTTATGAATTCGTCCTCATTTATATGCAGCCCGTTAGATCATTTGTGACATCATGAACATGACTTTTTGGGAATCAGATTCAGGAATGTACCATCAGGCCTCAATCAGAATATAATGCAGTTCTACTATTAGCTTCTTCAATGAACCAAATCCCATCTGTTGTAGCTGTGACTGGGGATCAAAACTTTTTTTCAGTTCAGTTCAGTTTGTTTTATTATCAATTCGCAGCATCAGCTGAATTAAATGACAATTTGCAATCAAATTAAAAATAACATCACATTTCATTTCTAAACAGCATATTTCATAACACAATGCAAAGGTATAAACAAAATAGATACTTTACATGTAATGTAATCAATATCAGTAAATCTGAGAAACATAAATACTTACAGTTTTCTTAAAGGGATCGTTTAACAATGTTAAATCTGAGATACACGGCCCTTTGTGTTATCAGTGTCTGTGATATGGTGTAATATTGAAGCCCTAAAAAAAAATCGCTTCAAATTGATCAAGAAGTGCCTCAAAAAAGTAAAAATCTTTGAGTGACCGGTTTTACCATATTCGTTTACCCCAATAGACTGTAGTGTTATGAAAACCGTTCGCCTGACGGTTTTCAATATTCGTAAGTTCAATCATAAATATCTTGATAATCAGACAGGCGATCGGCTTGTAAAAGTCATGGGGTTCCTGACTGACGTAAAGTTTTATAATTATCATTGCATCATGAGCTAAATCCAGTATTTTTTTTCATAATCTGAGACAAAATTACCGGATCCCTTCAACCTATTTCCAGAAAATTTCTTATGAAACTCGTCTCTTTATAGTTCAAGGAGTATTTGTGTTTATTTTTAACAGTTAGAACAAATATAATTCATGAATTTTATTAACAGAAAGAAGAAAAAAAAAAAAACATGGATCGAATACTTTAAACTTTGATCAAGAGTCCCTTTTTTAATACTCATTTACATAATTATCTTTGCATATTTTGTATGATAACTTCAGGCTGCATATATTTATTTACCTTGTTATATTGTAATTTGGTCAGGAGAACGAAAGAAATATTAGAAAATACCAAACATGTACAAATGTAGCCTCATGCATTATTCATTTTCATTATTATTCATTATTCATCATTATTATCTATTATTATTCATTTACTTTCTACCCCTCTAGCTCTCACACAACCAACTGATTTTATTCATTAAGGCAAGAGGTTAAAAATGCGACGGGGCTGTTTTGGTACCGCCCCTGGATGCTTTCTATTTGTTTTATGTTGTTGAACAATCGTAATATTCTCTAAAATTCCAATATTTCTACTACTACTTTTACTACTGTTCTACCAGGAAGAAGAAGATACAGAAGGGGCAAAAGAAGAATATTTTCAGCTTTATTAGTGATTATATTCTCAATGATTGACGCATACACATTACATACTTCGTGGTAAGAAGGAAGTAAGCGCGGGAAAAGGAAGGCAATGTCAATTCAATTCAATTCAATTAAATTTCGGTTTTATTACAAATATACCAAATAAAAAGTCTAAAGACTAACAATAATCGGCTTACAGTGTATCATATAAAAATGCATTAAAAACAGAAAATTTAAAAATTCATTAATAAGTTAAAGTACATTGCTCACATTGTATCATATAAAAAAATGCATTAAAAACAGTTGAATTAAAAATTCAGTAATAAATTAAAGTATGAAGAAAAAAAGAAAAAGGATTGTAAGTTATAAAATAGTGATAATCAGTTTGTCAGTGAATTGAGAAGAAAGAAGAAATAAAAAGTGAAAAGTGAAAGAGAGGGAGAGGGAAAGGATAACGAGAAAAAAGAGAGTTCAATTCATGACCCCAAAAAAGTACGCAAATAAACGAGAATTGAGTTGATTCAGCTTAATGAAGCATTGTAAAAGTAAAACACATAATTCGGAAATGTCAAATGATACATTAATACGAATGCCATTATGGAATTGTTATTATGCTGTTTAAAATTAGTGAATGTCCATGACCAATACATATTGGTGAAAATTATTGATGAGTAATTATCACATTGTCAGAAAATTGAGAAGAGGAAATACAAGACAGATATAGAGAAACAGTGGGAGAGGGGAGGAGGGAAAGGAGAAGGAGAGAGAAAGAGCTAGAGAAAGGGAGGAAGAGAGAGAGAGAGAGACGGAGAGAGGGAGAGAGTTCGAAAAATGACAATACATAAAACAGATCTAACAAGATTTCAGTTGATTGAATTTAGCAAACGAACAAGAGAGGGAACTGTCGATTGTTTGTAGCGCTGGGTTCTGCAACGTGGTAGGACAAATGATCGGAGTTTCTTAAAATGCGGCAAGTAGTCAAATGGCGCGGTTGTGGCAGGAGATGGCGGTGTCTTAGAGAACCCAGAAGTGATTTCGCAAATCGCGTGAGGATCTCAACACGTCGGCTATCAAGAGATGAAATGTCAAATTGGTGAAGAAGGTCATCAAAGTGAGAGTCAGTCGGGTAACAAATCAGGCGAAGAGCTCTCTTCTGTACTCGTTTAATTTCAGCAGACTGGCGCAGGGTTAAACTTGTTCCCCAAACAGGTACTGCATAATCTAGTATTGGTCGTATGTACACAGAGTATATGAACACAAGATCCTCCGGTTTTACACCAAACTTCTTGAGTTTACATAGAATGAAGAGGCGACGTGATGCATTTCCAACCTTGCGTTTCACCTGCTCTTTCCGTTTTAGATCATCCTGAACGATAACACCAATAAGTTTAAAAGATGAGCAGGATTGCAAGGGTATATCACGAATGGACAAATGAACAGGGGGCATGACGAAGAAAAAAGACTTGCAGCACTTGACACTTTTTCGGTTTAGGAGCCATATCGTTGTCATCACACCAGCGACTTAAGGAATCGAGACTCGACTGCATTTCTGACGACAGCGAGTGATGAACAACTTCCACAAGTGACAAATCATCGACATACTTCCAGTAGTCACAATTTTCAGCAGCATCGTTGATCATAACAAGGAATGTGATAGGGCCAAGTTTCGTCCCTTGTGGAACACCGCAAGAGAGCTTTCGGGATTCAGACGATACACCCTTGAAGCGAACAGACTGCGTTCTCCGCGAAAGAAAACTGCAGATGGTTGGCAGAATGGACCTATCAACACCGAGATTGATCATTTTCTTGATGGCAATAGTGTGATTGATCTTGTCGAAAGCTTTACAAAAGTCGATGGCACAGACATTGGCGACAAAGCCTGGCCGGTCAAGGCCTTTGTGAATATGGTCAAGCATACCAACAAGGTAGTGATCGACCGAAGAACCCTTCATTTCCAAATTGGTGAGAATGAGAATTGGTGACAAGAGAGAATAATGGCCCAGGTTCAAATTCAGTTTCTGTAGATTATTTTACCCGGTACTGATGGGAATGAATTATCTGCCATGTGGTTGCATGCATGCATGCGAGTGTGATGCTACATACAAATTGTACTAGAGTGCCATCTTTTGTCATCAAATATTTTTGAAATAGCATTGTAGAGACAATGAAAAAAAAAAAGAATAATAATACATGGTTGCTAGTCATGATAATATATTCACTTCTTTATTTCCCTGCTTAGTAATCCGACAATAGAATCAACCGAGCGGAATGAACTGCTAAATTAATTCATCAAGAGTCCTGCAATATCAATTTGTGACTGGAATCGGGATAATGGAAGGGACACAGATAGGGCTTACATATAGCCCTTCGTGCATAACGGATGGGATGTTGGTGAATGAAGAACACGACATGAAGCGTGTCGTGACTGTCCATTCTAATAATAACCATCCCGGGAGTTAAATGGCGTCTAAAATTTCCACCTTGGCAGATTTTAAAAATCCGGCTTTGAGAGGCCCTGCGTGTGGCCACCCAGACTGCACTTGCAAAATTTCAAGGAATAAAAAGGACGGAAAATGGGCGAAACTGAGGGGTCTGAAAAATGACGTCATAGCCGATACGTGTTATTCGGATGACCCTTGTTCGAATGCGATTTCCTCAAAATGTACAGGTATTGTTGGTCAAGAGTTCTGAAATTGTTTAATCTACATGCTCACTTATCTCGTATTAATTATTTGTCGTAAAACTGCACTATACGCTGTTGTTAAACTTGTCAAAGAGGAAGAGAGAGAGAGAAGGAAAAAAGATAGAGATGAGAAAAGGGAGGGCATGCAATAAAATGCAAAAGAGAAGAGGTGGAGGGATAGGGAATATATCAAGACGGGACGAAGGAAATGGAAGAGGGGAAAGAGAGAGAGAGAGAGAAAGGGTTAATGATAGAAGGAAGGGCAAATGAGGTATGCTGAAATTATTATGAGGTGGGCCTTTTCGAGGGCGCGAGCAAGAGAGGGTCTTGGAGGGGGTGTCCCCCTCCCAATGCAGGGAGAATTAGGGCATTTTTGTTACTGAAAATCAAGTTTTCCTTTTTTCCGATATGCATGGATGCTACAAAACACAAACATTGCAGCTATGCAGACTGTGACTGACTGAAACTAGAATATGTAACAACTTTTTGCTTTGGCATGTAATTCATTATACCTGTACATAGTTAATAGCAACTGTCATTGGCTAAGATTTCTAAGAATATATACCCACACCCATGTAATAGTTCGAGAGTAAATTGGTAAAATCCCGGCAAAATTCCAGTTACCGGGATAAAAGTTCAGTCTTGGTGAAATACACATAGGTTCACATGTGAAAAACTGGTTTGAGCGATCGCGGATACCGTACGTGTGCGAAGAATTGGTCGGTAATTTTAATACGGCAATCTCGATCGTACTGAATTTCAAACAAGGCAAAAATGGCTGAAGAAACTCTCCTAAGATTTCAACTTATTGATGATGATCAAATGCAAGACTTGCTGACAGCAAGAATACCAAAAAGGGTACGTTACATTCTCCATATTTTTTCCCTTCAAAATAGATCTAGTAGGCCTAGATTCTATAGGTCTAGTAGTGCTAAAATCCTTCCCATAGAGATTGCACACATCCCTACGCATTGGCCATTGCGCACTCATGCTAAATTGGTCGATGTTTTAATTACCAGAAATTCAAACTAATATTACTCGTGATCCTGAGGTGATACTCAATAAGTGAGGTGTCACATGAAAGCGCAGGTTTTTCTCCATATTCCCCACAGGGCCGGTCCACCCCAAAAATTGTAAAAATATCTTGATTAGACTAGAATCTAGATCTAGTCTACTCTCAAAGATACACTCATAAAAAAAAACCGTGCAGATAAACTAAAGAAAGGCCAAGGTGGTGTCATAAGTTGACTCTTTTTTTTCGGCATATAAAAGTATTAATGACTGCTTTAATATTCGAGAAAAAGTTGTTTTTATACGCTCTTGGGAAGGTTACAATTGGGCTATTGCCCTCGGCACGCCTTATGCAATATCACAATTGTAACCTTCCCTTGAGCGTATGAAAAAAAAAAGTATTTCTCTCAAAGCAGTCATTAATACTATAATATATATATATATCATGCATGTAAGCAAAATGTAACTATACAGACAGCAATAAAGTATTCTCTATTCAAAACTTACTTAAATGTTGTCTATAAAGTTAAATAACATGAACATCAATTTCACAAAATCAATAAAAGTTTTTTTTATCATTACTACAAGTGTTAACAATGTTGTCATCAATGAAATTACCTCTTCCCCGGCATTTCTTATGTTTTCGCTCATAGTCAAAATATCATATTATCTAATATACCATTCTCTTAAAGGGATAGTTGAGTTCTGTTTTCAGACCGCAAATGCCTTCAAAGTGCATGGTTATTGCTCTTATTCTTATCTATGACATTTCTAGTGCCAATTTAGAACCTAAAATTGCTATGAAGGTAATTTTAGACCCCCAAATTTGTGAAATTAAGCCAATACAATCATACCAATTCAGTTCCACTTTTGAAATAATACGGTGACCGTTAATTAATTAATTCTAAATAACAATACATGGGCCGGGTAGGTGTGTGATAATATAACCAACACGAAAATGCCAACAAAAAGAGCCAACATCAACATTGGCTGAAATACGACGTTAAAGGCGCTATTCCTTTTTTTTTCAACGGCTTTTTCAAATTATCTAATAATATTGGTGGTACACAATTATTAGAAATCGTTATATTTATGGATATTTCAGCTGTCTCTGAACCGATTTTGATCAAACAAAGATGATTTTGTCATTTAAATTGTATGTTCTTTCAAATTTGACACTCAGTTTTTCATTATCTCACACAAAACTATTTTGTGAAGCAGCGCCCTCTGCAACAGAACTCAACCAACCCTTTAATTATCTTCTCAGTTTTTCTTTCCTATCAATGTTCTGTTATACAATATGTAATTGTCATAATAATAATATCTATAATGTTCTCTCAGTAACTGTGTTAACTTATTATGGGCGTTCCCAACAGTTACTCAAGCTATGTTGTTCGGGTCTTCGCCTCCTTCTGTTATCTGAATTATTTACTGTATACTCTATCATGAAATCATTGTTACATATTTGATTGTTACATATTTGATTTATATATATATATATATATATATATATTGTGTTTCAGATCGTACTTTTGAGAAGGAAATTAATGTATATATATAATAAATACAAAATACAAACACAATTATTATATCTTTTTCTACACAGTACTACAAAATATGGGAATAATAAAGCTTACAGTTGTTCAAATACACATTTTATGATGAACAGGAATATACCACAATAATATCGGATAATACAAGTTTCTTTCTTACCTTGAACAGAAGACAGAATAAAGAATGGTGATGACTATGATGCGTGGTAAAACAAAGTGAGGGGCCACTTCTAGTATGCCAACTAGTGTAGTTAGATTTAGTTGTTAATTGGGTGAGGCCACTCTCGCAGGAGGGGGTACCTAATCAACTAACATGAGGGACTTTGGGGCTTGAAATACTCATGTCATTCGTGCATATAAGTATACACACTACTTATTTTTTTAAAGAAATTTGCGTTCTGACAATAGTCAGCCAATTAATAGTCTGAGCATGAGCAGATAAAGGTCATTGCAGACCAATTGTGAAATACACGGAGACAACATACTGAATATATATGTGCACATGAAAGCTATGTTATCATTATTCATTTATGCACAAGCAGTGCACTTTATGATACACAGGTGGAAGTATTCTTTGAAAAGGGGATAAAAAGGCTATTCATGTAGCACCTACATCACTTTCTAAAGGAGTGATTATTTTAGAACGTACAACGTGGGATGACGTCATCATTTATAGATCTGTGGTTATTAATAATAATAATAATAATACTCCATTTTTAAATAGCGCTTATCAGAATTACTAAGCGCTTCCAAACTTGAATATTATTACCCTGGCTTTAGCTGTGCTGTCATATTCAGGGTCATTTGGGACATGTGATGTGTGTAATTGTTTTAATTTTTACAGACTTGTATCAATCAGACATGATTATTTACGCCTGGGGACCAACCTTAACGTTACCTTCCAAAAGGTTCATAACCTTGAACTACTCTAATGCTATACAAAAGGTAATAACAGAAAATCAATACTCCATCACCACACTCAGCACACATGGGAAGGAAGCATCCATACATTTGAATACATTTACTTGATAAATGACTTTGCATAGCTGAGTACTTCACGTTATCAAGGACATGGCGCAGCCCATGTCGAGCTGAAAAACTATACATTATGATAATAATATCTTGCTTCATATCTCTCTCATACACGTTGGTGGGGAATCTTGTAGATTGACGATTGTTAACGTTGTAAATGGTACGCTATAAGTTTCTTTTTAATCACTTTTCATTTTTATTTTGTGTATACTTTTGCTAAGTCTCTATTTAAATATTTCGCCTTAAACAAAAGACAAAGACCTCATTATGCGGCAAATGATTTGACTTTGAAACCTGAAACTCTGATATATGTATATAAAGATGGCCTCAGTCAAGCTTTGCCTATGACAAATGACCAGTAAATTATTAACACTCGGTGCTAAATATTTACTTCATTCGTAACACTCGTATATCTTAATGTTCGTGGAATCATTTTGTAATTGTGTGTTGTTCACGTCACGGAAAGGATTTTGTCAAAACAAATATTTTGTAATAAATAATAAATCAAGGCAGATTTCCTTCCATAATATGGTTGAAAAGTAGGGATCCCCCCCCCCCCC
>BEXV01002964.1:0-12120 GCA_003118195.1 Hemicentrotus pulcherrimus | reverse complement strand
AGAAAGACACAGAGGAAAAGAAGAACATATACTATGTTTACAATAACTGAAATATGAAAGGAAGAGTAAGGGAAGATGACGGTATGAGGTATGTAGATATTACAACCTGTATTGAAATATCTGTTTAATTTAGCTTATAATTGATTACCATAACCTTTCATGTCTGTACCTTTCCTATATCGCACTTTGTATAAATGTATCATGTACCGTATGTATTTCATCTTTTGCACAAGCTGCGCCTTGAGCATTTGACTGTCAAGTGGATTTGGCGCATTATAAATTATATGTATTATTATTATTATCATTATTGTCTCCTGCTCGATTATCATACAAAATAGTAAGACAAGTTTAATATATATATCAAATATATATGTATATATATATATGTAAAGGTCATAAAGGTGGAATAATTTTTTGTATAACCTCAATTTCTTTGCAAATGAATCGTGACAGTATGCAGCAGGGGCTAGGGTATAGGGCAGCCCCCACAAATAAAAACAAACAAAACAAAAGTCCTCTGTACGGTCATGCACCATGGTTCAAGGCATGGCCACGCAGGGGAATTTTTCCTGTTACTGTTATGGACGGGGGAAATGCAATGAATAATTGATAACTTATTGCATTTTTAAAAAAAAATTGTGGGTGCTGCCCCCTTTCCTAGACCCGCTGCGTACAGTCGTGATTTCTTGGCAAAGCAATAGCCCCGTAACGATGTGCTATATCTTTATCCTCATTACTGTCAGTTATGACTTAAGGCCGTAGGTCCCCTAGTCAATAAGCAGAGTAGCGCGCACATGCTTTAGTAGTCACGCACAACAAACACTTGCACATTTTTATTCAATAAAATCTGAGAATGTTTACTATTATCTAGATCTATTGGGAATAAATCTTTGTCAAAATCATTCCATAAATTGACCAACATTGTATATGTATATGCTTATACAGTATACAGATAAACATGCCCTTATTCAAGCAATGGAGGTTTCATTATCGAATGATGAAAAACAAACAAAAACACATCAAATTTACAACGAGAATAAAAAATCTAGTATATCTTTATATGAATATATATATATATTTATTTATGTTAATATATTTTAATCTTCCGCCTACTTCACGATGTTGTGTAAATCGAAAGTATTACCTGGTTGGTGACATTTCAAATGGTTGTGTGCCATCAATCTTGTGATAATTATTGTGCTCGTTGCCAATAAATCCTTAGCGGAAGGGGGATTCGACCACCAACCTGTGGGAATTTTTTTCATTATTTTCTTCTCATTTAGAGAATGTGACGCGTCTAATAAAGAACACAGTCCGCTTTGTTCACAATTCAGGATTAAAAATAAAAATTAAAAATTATGTCCTCTATTTGCTGTTTGTCAGTTTATTCCCATGGAATATCTTTCATTGCACTGAATTATTTCTAACCTGCCAGATAGCATAGTCGATGGGTAGACCTACATACTGCATCTATGCACATTACTGCACCATAGATTCGTGGACTGATTAAGAAAATAAAATGCTAATCAACCCATACAGGTGTGGCTTACTTACATTGAGCCACTCCAACAGCCCACATAAATGCAAGGTTCTTCTTCAATCTTTAGTTCCAATCCTTTGTTAATTTTCAACTACAATGTGTCTAGAAATTTACTTTATGTATTTGTTACACTTTCAGTGCTTTATGTTTATTGATAGATAATTATTTTCAATGAATAACGAAGTAGAGTTGCTATCAGTGCCAAAGAATTTGTTTTTGTGCTTTTGTGTGTAAGTTTTGGTGTAGGCTAATTTTAGTAATAAAAGATGTTTGAATTCAAATGTTGTATAGCGCCCCCTTCTGGCCGTCATACAAGTTATTTAGTTATTTACAAGAAATTTAGCCAATACGAGCATACCAATTCAGCTCCACTTTAAAAAAAACAAACACGGTGACCGTTAATTAAATACTTAATTCAAAACAACAATACATTGGCCGGCTGGTTGTGCATAATATAAGCAACACGTCAATGCAAACAAAAAAGCCAACATCGGCATTGGCTGAAATACGACGCAACAGGCGTTATTTCGTTTTTCAACGCCTTTTTTCAAATTTTTCAAAATATCTAATACTTGTGGTGGTACACAGGTATTAGAAATTGTTATATTTCAGCCGTCTCTGAACTGATTTTGATCAATCAAAGATGATTTTGTCATTTAAATATTATGTTCTTTCAAATTTGACACTCAGTTTTTTATTATCTCACCAAAAAAAAATATTTTGTGTAGCGCCCTCTGCAACAAAACTCAACTATTCATGAAATATACGAAATCTTTTGGTGTATTGCAGTCTGCAGAGCAATACATCAAGCATGGTAGTTTACTGTTGATATGAGCATAGTCTGAAATGCCTAATATTTAATCTCAACCTGTGTGATAACTGCTGCAAAATCGGCTTTAAGCAAATGAAGGCTTTCAACAGCTGGTTCAAATTATTTATTAGTATTGTGGTGGTAAACAAGTATCGTTATATTTATGGATATTTCAGCGGTCTCTGAACGGATTTCGATCAAACACAGATGATTCTGTCAATTAAACTGTATGTTCTTTCAAATTTGACACTCATTTTTTCATTATTTCACCAATTGTGTAGCGCCCTCTGCAACAGAACTCAACTATTCCTTTAATATAGTAAATATTAATTTTGTTCCAGCATCTAGAAGTTGTGTGATTTTGCAGATGTTATCATTATAATCACAGTCTGTGACTTCAATATGTCCTTGTGCATGTGCACTGGACAGCTGCTGTGAACTTGGATTGCTTCTTCACCAGAGAATAAGATCATAATTTCAATATTTGGTGTATACATTGATATGGTTATGAGAAAGTTGATTTATTCATATCAAGAAATGTGTCTAACGGGCTGATTTTTATATAAACATATACATCAAAAAGCACTAAAGGGAACAGCGAGAAGTTTGATCTTTGCTCAATAACCCCATTCTAAATGAAACACTACATATTTATATCAATTGCCAAAATACTTCCACGTCAATCCTGTAGCCAGCAGAGAAAATTGCCCAGTATGTTTACTGTATACAAATAACGCACAGCCCAGCGTTCGTTAGTGGTGAATGCAGTACATTTACATTACGCACAACGGGGTCCAATAGCGACACATGGAAATCAAAACAAATGAAAGTCATGATATTACGTTAGAGTAATGGGGGGGGGGGGGTGTTTCACAAAGATCCTAAGTTGAACTTGTCTCTAAGTTGGACTTAACAATTATGGAAAGCCGTTAGCATCATTGAAAATATTTTGTAAAAGTTATTTCAAAAGGCATAAAATGCTGATTTAAGTCATTCATATTTTCTATTATCAAGGAGATTTCATGTTCTTGATGTGGAATTTATGGAAAGTCTAAAATACTTCAATTTTTGCTTTTGGAAAAATTTAATTTTAAGGCTGAAAATGGCTCACCATATTTGTTAAGTCCAACTAAGAGTTAAGTTCGACAATAGGTTCTTTATGAAACACCCTCAGGAGAGTTATGTTGGTTCCAGAAAATGAAATGATAAGACCTTGCTACTTGCTCTACGCGAATGCTACGCTGGATACAAGCGTGCAATATTACTTTTGACAGCGCTTTTTTGGCACGATCGTGCATGAATTTAAAATAGGTGCGCGTCATGTGACGCGTTTTGACTAATCACGATGCTTAAAATACTAGACTATTTTATAATATGTAATGATGATGTAACACAGGAACTGTTCCAGGGTTTCAAAATGATTCCCTACATTTAACTCGATAATTAACCTCTCCATCATTCAATTCAACATGAAAAATATAAAAAAGCAGATTGTACAAAATCTCTTTTACAAGCATTTTCCATTATCCATGAATCCTATTTGTAGTGTTTTAAGAGGCTTCTAGAAATCCAAAAGATCTTTTTATTATTTTTGTCTCTTATCCTCAAGCGAGGTTTTTTTTTTCCATAATAGTAATACATATTTGTATGTACATTAATTACTAAATGACTGAGTGAAACATAACATAGGCTAAAGATTAAAGTATATTCAACAATACTTCCAGCTTAGCATTATTTTCTTTGCTAACACATTCTTATCTTAAAAATGATCTTAGCAACGACTTGAATTTTAAAAAAAAAGAAGTATGTGGGTAGTAAACAGAACCATTAACAATTTTCTTAACGTAACATTTATAAATTGCATATTGCACATAATTTAAAATAATATTCAGAAGTGAATATTTCTTATTTCCATTATCCTTACCTACAACTATTATCTTCTGGTCTATTTGTATTTTTTATATGGAATAGATTAGATATCGAATTACATATTATTTTCTAAAACAAAGTCACATCCTTGCAATATAACATAAAATGAAAAGTTGAGTCAACTTGTCCACAAGAGTTGCATAAATTATTATTAACATTTCGCCATTTATATCAGTTTTCTTTTGAAGCAATAAACACATGAATCATCTTGAAATTAAATTGTTTAACTTTATTTTTACGAATTTGCTTTATTCAAAAAAAAATACACACTTCCAAACAAAGTCATTATCTAAATCTAAAAAGAATTCCAAAAGTAAATGATATTTGGTTCTTTTTTCGTATTGACAAACGATAGTAGTCTTTAACTTTCATAACAAAAACATTCACTTTATCCCCTGTTTCTATTTCTATCATATTCTTGTTCAAATTCATATCTTAATCTATCCAACCAACACTGTGGAAATGCTTTCTTTAATCTTGTATATTTAAAATCAAATAAGAGCTGTTGTGCTTTCACTTTTGTATTGAGTATTGTAGAGTCATTGCAAATACCATTTGTAATCAAATTATGAATTTTCAATAGACCAGCCTCTTACCATTCTAGATAAAACAGTATTTTTTTCTTAAAGGTAATGTTACTCTTTTCCCAAATAATTTCATTTGGAATATTTCTTACTTCAAACATATCAATGAATTTTAGTTCTGACCAAGTACACAATAGATCTACATAGAATTCTGGCAAATTATGTTTTGAGCATTATAAATTCATGTCTTGTATGTTACAATTGAAATGTAAACATAGTGGCAAACCCCCTATTTTGTCGGACCAGTATCTAAACATATTTTTCCAATAAGAGCCGTTTTCATTAAAAAAAAAACACGAGATATCCATGCCAAACGAAGTGAAGATATTTTACTAGCAATATCAATCATATTCATTCCACCATTTTCAATATCACTTATAATTACATTTCGTTTAATTTTATCTTTTTTGGAGTTCCATAAGAAACAGAATAATAATAGTCTGTTTGATATCTGTGAAACATGTTGCGGTATTTACAATTTGTGACGCCGCTAGCATTTTCAAAACAATCATTCTGCCATAAAAGTAAGATCTCTCATTTTCCACATATTTAATACATTTCGAATTTGATCTATTTTTACATTCCAGTTTAAATCTTGTAACAATTTCTTATTTTCGCCTACATATACTCCTAGATATTTTACAGGTTGATCAGTTTATATCATGGCATTATCATGAATAAAATTATCTACAGTATTCAGTTTCATAACTTCTGTCTTATTCCAATTTATTTTCAGACATGCATAGTCTCCCAAATCGTTAATTTCATTGATAACATATTGTATATCAGTAACAGATTCCACATAATGTTGTGTCATCTGCATATGGGAAAAAATGTTGAACTATCAAAATCTAAATCAACACTGAATATATCAATCCCTTTAATGTTTTTATTTTGTGTTATTGGGCATGCTAATATTTCCACTACTATGTCAAAACGTAATGCTGATAATGGGCAACCCTGGCGAACTCTTCCAATAAGTAACTTTTCTGAAATCCATCCATTAATCATTACACGACCGATGGCGTCAGTATAAAAGGTCTTTATCCAGGATATAAAATATTCTTTAAAAATGAATTTACGTAGTACATGAAATAGGAAAAAATGAGATACATTGTCAAATGTTTTTGTTTTAATCCGAAAAGAATATAATTCCCGAACTATTGGATGTCTTTAAATAGTCGATTACATCTTGTAATCGTATGTTTTCTGCTGCTGATCTCTTCTTTATAAAACCTTTTTGATCAGTTGAAATAATGCATGATAAAACACGTTGAAGTCTTTTAGACAGTACTCTTGCCGCAATTTTATAATCAATATTTAATTGGTCTCCAATTGTCTAAATAACCCCTATCCCCCTTCTTGAAGATCTTTGTATTATGATACCGCAGATTTTGTGTGTCCCAAATTACACCTTTAAGTTTTATAAGAGGGCTCATTGTGGGACTTTTGTTTCTTAAGATGCATATTTTTTTAAAAAGAAAACACAGTGGCATCAAGTAATGCATTATAAACATGTTGTATGCCATAACTGAAATGCTTGTTTGGATGTTTTTTTAATATTTTTTATGTATGTTTGTTTATTTGTTTTGTATATACACCAAGCGAGCATGAGAGGTATTTACCTTGAGTTATCAGTCCGTCTCATTAATGCGTATTTGTGAATAAAATAACAGCTATACCGATTCAACAGGTAAAATAGATGACAAATAGCACGATATGACAAATGCAGATTGAGATGATAATTATGTACTAAATAGGGTTATACATCTATAGAATATACTGTAACCCAATGACATTATAGATTTTTGTTATATTTACCGTAAACCTCTATTAGCATAATGTCTTAAAAGAGGTGAGCTAGTCAAGTTCCGTTTATATGGTTGTGGGTTTGATCTCTGGTGCTGCAAAGAAACACTTTCCAAAGGGATGTTGCCTGGCAGTGAATCTATAGTATAACTGAACAACATACAATTAGTATTTTGGAGATTAAGTGAAAGTTTGTTTGTCTAATCCATTGTAGAATCTTTGATAGTTCAGAATTACCCGTTTGCATAAGAGTGTATGGACTGTAGTTGTGGGAAGAGAACAGATTCGTGTTGCCAGCAAAAAATATAAACGATAAAATATGAGTGTATTCAATAATAATTGCTTACAACGTGGCAATAATGGAACGCTGATCTTAAATCATTCGGACTGTTGTTTAGGCCATGCTTGAGATATGATAAGCTAGCTGATAGCTTTGAAGAAAAAATCTCCACTGATATAAGCGGAGATCATTCGTTCTAATGTCACAATTAAATGACAAAATAATGAAACTTTAAAATAAATGAATAGACAGATTCATCTTCTGTATTGAATATTTCTATTATTTCTATAAATCGTGCCGTTTACGCAAACGTATAGACTTTTTGTGCGCCGATAGCTTTTGAGGTTATTTTCCATTTAATAAGGAGAATGAATATTATTTTGACTACTACATATACATTCCTTTATCTTACTGGTGTTGTTTTCCTTCTCAAAGCTTGGGTTTGAGGAGCCTACAATGCCTCCCCCTCCCCCTCTCCCTCCCTCTCTCTCCCTTTCTCAATCTTAATCTTTCTTTATCTATTTCTATCCTTTTCCCCTTTTCTGTCGCTCCCTTTTCTCTTTTTTCCTCTCCCTTGTTATTCCCATGAAATATCTTTTGGGGGAGTGACACGTATCTTGTTATCCCCTTGCCAGTGCAAACGAATTCGTTTAATAAAATTTTGAAAATGCATGTACAACTTTAAACAAACAGTTTGTTATTCCTAACTCATTTTTCCTGACTGAGGTGTCATATAAAAGGGCAGAAACTCAACTTTCTAGAAATGTGATTTTCTCTTTGATATTCAGATAACGTCCGCCAAATGACTCTTTGTTTTTCTCTCTTCAAATTCATTTTAATCACTCATGCGTGAAATATGGAGTTCCATCAAATGAAAGAGGAGGATCTAAGCTTTACAAATATGTGTCATTCACCAATTATAACTGTGATTAAGTTAAGAGATTTCAAATGGTTGTGTGCCATCAATCTTGTGATAATTATTGTGCTCGTTGCCAATAAATCCTTAGCGGAAGGGGGATTCGGCCACCAACCTGTGGGAATTTTTTTCATTATTTTCTCCTCATTTAGAGAATGTGACGCGTCTAAAAAAGAACACAGTCCACTTTGTTCACAATTCAGGATTTTTTAGGATTAAAATTAAAAATTTAAAATCATGTCCTCTTTTTGCTGTTTGTCAGTTTATTCCCATGGAATATCTTTCATGCACTGAATTTCTAACCTGCCAGATAGCATAGTCGATGGGTAGACCAGGAAGCTATAATAAATGGAGATCCCGTCCAAGAGGCCCCTTTGAAGCCATCCGTGGCACCGCGCGTCTTTTGTTTCCCCTACCGTAATCCTTCTCCGAGACCATACAGCTCCCTAGTGGCTCGAAGTCCTCCCGTTCCACCTACACCCCAGGCCAGCGAGCACGGCGGCTTATGCGTTGCCGGCCCGTACTTTGGTGAAAAGTGATGATTAATTGACAACTTCTAACCATCGTCCAACAAATGCGCAAACATGTAACACAATTTCATTTGGTTCTTTAGGGAGATAAACCTTTGGACTATCTTCCTAGCTATAAAGAAATTTCGAAAATTTTGGAAAATGTCAATAATTAGATGAGAAAATCATGATCATGAAAACCTTACATTCGCTCCAACTCACGATTTCCTTGGTCGATTTTGCTGGTTAAAATGGTTTCGTCTTCAATAGAGCTATCCGAGCACGAACAAAGCATTTGATAACCAAAATAAAGTTTCATTGGTCATATGTCGGGAATTCAGTATTTTTATATATTATAGCTAAATACATCTTCACTGAACATGACCTAATTTGTCGGTGCCACGCCTGTCTTCAAAGCTCGATGCCTGCATTAATACGACCTGCTGATTAGAGGATTTCGGGAAACAGACTGCGTTGCGTAACATTTCGTAATATTTGGAATACTAGAGGGGAACTGTGCATTGATAATGACAGCTGTAGATGGATTTGATGGCTGGAGAGGGTTCCATTTCTTTTTGTTGAGCCAAGTTAATCTTGAATATCTTTTCCTCAGTCTCCATTCATTACAGCTCCCTGGGTAGACCTACATACTGCATCTATGCACATTACTGCACCATAGATTCTTGGACTGATTAAGAAAATGAAATGCTAATCAAACCATACAGGAGAGGCTTACTTACATTGAGCCACTCCAACAGCCCACATAAATACGAGATTCTTCTTTAATCTTTAGTTCTCAATCCTTTCTTTATTTTTAACTACAATGTGTCTAGGAATTTACTTTACGTATGTGTTACATTTTCAGTACTTTATGTTTATTGATAGATAATTCTTTTCAATGAATAACTAAGTAGAGTTGCTATCAGTGCCAAAGAATTTGTTTTTTTATGTTTTTGATGTAAACGATGGTTTTGGTGTAGGCTAATTTTAGTAATAAAAGGTGTTTGAATTCAAATCTTGTATAGCGCCCCCTTCTGGCCATCATACAAGTTAAGCCATTTTGATGTCATTGATGTCATGGTTATTAAGTTCCAGAATACAGTGCATTGCAGAGGAATAGACCAGTTCACGGCTAGCACGTGTCCAAACCGACCCTGAATATCCACAGATCTTCAAAACACAAGGTCCCACTTTGTACATTTTAAAATAATCACTCCTACAGCGATGAATAATGATTACATAACCTTCATGAGCACGTATCCAGTATTTTGTCTCTGTGTATTTTACAATTTTGTCTTTTTATCTGCTCATGCTCAGATTGCAACCGTGAATTGGCTTATACATCTTGCATGGTAGTTGACTGTTGATATGAGCATGATCTGAAATGCCTAATATTTAGTCTCAACCTTCACAGGTTCTGTGTGATAGCTGCTGCAAAATCGTCTCAAAGCAAATGAAGGATTTAATAAAGTAAATGTAAATTTTGTTCCATCAAAAAGTTGTCTGATTTTGCAGATGTTATTGTTAGAACCACAGTTCTTGACTTCAATATGTCCTTGTGTATGTGTGTTGGATAGCTGCTGTGAACTTGGATTGTTTTTGTTTTTTTACCTTAGAATAAGATCATAAGTTCAATATTTAGTGTATACATTGATACGGTTTATGAGAAAGTTGATTTATTCATATTTTATCAAGAAATGTGTCTAACTGGCTGATTTAATATATTTCAGGACACCTGGGAGGAAACGACCAGAAGCTTGAAACTTTGTTTAATAGCCCATATTCTTTTAAACACTGCATGTTTATATCAATTGCCAAAAAATAGTTCTATGTCTTAGCCTCCATTTCGTTCATAGCGCACAACCCTTGTTTGGATGTTTTTGATGTATGTTTGTTTGTTTTGTATATGTATCATACACCGAGCTAGCATGAAATGTATTTACCTTGAACAGCTATATAGATTCAACAGGTTAAATAGATGACTAATAGTATGATATGAATTTGACAGATTGATATAATTATAATGTACACAAAATAGGTTAATACATCTATAGAATATACTGTAACACAAATGACAGTAACTGTTTAAACATGTATTAGCATAATGGCTTAAAAGAGGTGAGCTATAGTCAAGTTCAGAGGGGGTTTTGTACCACACCCATCGGGCCATATGTGCCTTTATTCTGATACTCTGTATTATTTTGGTTTCTCATCCGAATTCCATGGATACTTCGTGTTCTCATATTTGACTATGCCAAAATGCATATTTCATTTAATTTTTTATATATTTCATTTATTTATTTTACTATCCTTTTAAAAAAACATCAAAAGTATATAGTGAGGAATCATGAAAGCCAAAATTGGCTTGATGAGAATGATCCCCAGATACCCAGCATAAACAAGATACTAACTTATTTCAAATTAAAAAAAAAAAAAAAACATCGTACATACATTAAACAACAACAGAGGGCAGAGGAAAGATAAAAATTGGCTTGATGAGAATGATCCCCAGATACCCTGCATAAACAAGATACTAACTTATTTTAAATTAAAAAAAAAAACAAAAACATCGTACATACATTAAACAACAACAGAGGGCAGAGGAAAGATAAAAATAATATAAGGTAAACACAGTTACAGGAAGATAAGAAGAGAGAGAAGATAAGAAGAAGGAATTTACAACTTCGATATTCCTTATTTGGTTTTCTAAGCTGTAATGTCTAAAGTCATCTTTTGACTTTCCTCCCCCCCCCCCAAACAAAACAAACAAAAAACAAACAAAAAATGTGGGAAATCAGGAAATGGAAGAATAACAAAAATGTGAAGATTCACTCACATCATCTTGAAAGGCATGATAATATGAAAGACCTGAAATAACACATTTCATAGTTACCTGTATTTCCAGAAAGCAAAGAAAAGACCAAAAGTACCATCATCATCGATTTCCTCTTGAGACGCTGTTTACCAGCCATTTCTCCTTGCAACCGACGAGACGAAGTGGTTTTATATCGACAATATCAAATTGCTTAACTCGATAAATTATATACTGTAGTAAGGTAAAACTTGCGAGTATGAGCAAGTTGTAGCAAAATTTAGTTTGGTTCTGTACTTGGCATTATCATGAAAACTTAACCGGTTCTGTCAAATATCTGCCTCCTAGTGATGAGGACGTAGATTTTCACTTTATATATAAATGACAAGCTTGAACTAAAGTTTGCCTCGAGTCCCTGCTGATCTCAAACCGTCACCGCCATCTCTTGCCTGAAATTAGACAAACCATCTCACGACGCGCTCTCCACAACTCTATAAACAGCTCAATACCCGCAACATGAGAAAAGAGCTTTACATCTCCCATTCCCCACTTCACACGAATCTTGAATTCAAATCTGTAGTTATATTTACCCCATATTATGAACATTATGTTCAGGTATCTGGATCAAGATGTGAATAGTTTATTGCTATGACAATTACACAGATTTAATCAGATTTCATAGTAGATTTCATAGTATACTGATAGGATTACTCTGTAAGTAATTATAATTTTAACCCGTTCCTTCCGAAATAATTCAGCCTAATAGCCACCCCACAAACGAGATTAAAAATTGAAAACTCGACTCCTTCGCTGCCGTAGCGTCCGACTGTTCAGCGCGCGGCACAATGCGTGTGCGTTGAAGCGACATAAAGCCTGGCCACTCGCTTCGACGAGCAGGAACTTAGCGCATGCGCAGATCATTTGGCAATC
>BEXV01002963.1:13095-23654 GCA_003118195.1 Hemicentrotus pulcherrimus | reverse complement strand
TGTGAAAATCAGCCCTACTCTTTAGATAGATTTATCGTCGAAAAACCCCATTTTCAAGGCGAAATATTTGTTTCCAAAATATATCTAACATGATTGTCATATAAGTATATAGAGAGTGCAACTTCTTATCTTTAAAATAAGACCCATTTCATAAGAAATGAACAATTATAAAGGCAAAAACTGCCGATCGGGAAGACCGTCTGCACTACTCATTACGTATGTAATTCTTGCATACGTGCTGAGTAAAATAGAGGGTTTTCGCACCGGCTGCGGTCTGATATCACGAAGGTTAACCGCTTGAGATCAATTTGAAAGGTAGGAACGAAACCAATGAAGACATGCCTGTTCTACCAATGCCAACCTGATTTAGTCCGTCGATTAAGATATTGTGGTCAACAGTATCGAAGGCGCAGCTGAGATCTAGCAAAACTAATACAGTAACTTTCCCCTTATCCATTTCTATCAAAATGTCATTTTGAACTTTCAATAGTGCCGTCTCCACACTGTACGTTTCCTTGTAGGCCGATTGAAAAGGGTTTTGAAGGTGTGGGTCATTTATGCTGGACTGAAGACGCGTAGATACTATACGTTCAATTACCTTACCAAGATACTTTAAATTTGCAACGGGACGATTATATTTCAGCTCTTGTTTATCAAGGCTTGGTTTCTTTAGGTGATGTTTAATGAGTGCATGTTGCAGACAATCGGGAAAGATGCTAGAACGTAGAGATGAATTCATTAAAAAAAAACTTTGATCAAACAGGTTGGAATAGGATCTAGTTCACATGTAGATGGTGGAGAATTCATGACTTTCCGAACCTCACTAGTTGTGGCTGGTAAAAAGTCAGACAAATAGGGAGTGGCACTTTCTGACGCTGACTGATAACCTGTACTATCACGAGCGTCAAGAATTCGACGAATATTGCTTTATTCATAAATTTATTCACTTTATTCATAAAGAAATCAGAAAAACGATTTGCTAAGTCTTGATCAGACACATTACTAGGAAGAATTTGATTTTTCTTTCTATTCAAGAGTTTATTTATAATTTGAAACAACCGCTTCTGATTGCCATTGCAGTCTGCTACAGCAGATGTGTAGTGATATTTTTGCGCCTGGTTAACGAGATGAGATTCATAATACGAACTGAGGGTCGCTATTAATAATAGGAACAGAGGTTCGCTGTTCATTATACGAGGAGGGGTTCGCTATTCATATACGAAACGAGGGTCGCTATTCATAATACGAAATGAAGGTCGCCATTCATACTACGAAATGAGGGTCGCTATTCATAATACCAAACGAGAGTCTCTTTTCGTAAGGCAGGATTAGGGTCGCTATTCATAATACGGAATGAGGGTCGTTATTCATGAAAATTAAAAAGGCCTTAGCAATAAACAAAATGCTAGGAACAACAGGAAATATTGGATAGAGGGCACCCTCGCGGCTATTCGTCTTCTTTTTTTTTTTTTGTAAGTATGTTTATTTTACATATTGTTACCTTTGATAATTTTATAGAGACATTGCCCGCTCCTGTGGTGACAAAAAAAGGAAAAGAAATATTACACACATATAATCTCATCGTAATTCTTTCTCCTTGTTGGAAATCTTGCCCCACCACCCTGTCCCCGACTGAGCTTATCCAGGCTACGCCACTGAGATATCAAGTAGACCTAAGCGGGTCATTATCATAGTTATTCAAGAAATTAGTTTGCTATTTCAGAAACTAGTAATTGTTTTGAAGGGAAGAGGACATTGGTGGTTGAAAAATAAACAATAACATGAAACGGACAGAATCTGGACTAATGTAAACAATGTAATATAATATCATTCTCCTCAGCTCATCAGCTCAGTTNGACTTTTGCAATAGTCTCTATCTCTTGCTAATTCTTTATAAGCCGAGGTTATCCATGGAGACCCTTTAACTTTTTTACGCACTGATACTTAAGGTGCATGTTTGTCAGAGAGTTTTAGAAAAACATCTCTAAAAATCAACGAATCGATTGGTCAATTAGCGAATTAATTGGTCATTATAACTATTTTTTCAAAATAAAAAAACGATAATCATGCAACATAAAGATAAACATACTCAAGCTAGATTCGCTTCAAATCTACGCCTTGATAAAATAAATTATAACGTTAACAAAAGTCGTTAAAAATAACTTCAACGTTTAAACGGGGTTATAGTTGTATGATATCGTACCAGGTTTCTAAATCCTGTCCTTTCGTATTCGGCACCATCCTGACAAACCCACTTGAACGATACGTGGGTTTCTCGGATTTTTCTTTTTGAGGAAAAAGGAATGTTGTCGCTCGATCAGGTTGGCTCCCTTTGGGATACCTTTTTCTGATAATTGAAGGGAAAGATCTAAAGTGTGAACTGAAAGTAGATCCTCCCCGCGAAATTCGGTAGCGCTGCCTAAAAGTCATTTATTAAAAACAATGAACATTTCATGTTTATCGAGAAATCCCATTTCAAGGCATACGATTTATTTCTATTATGATCATGATCATGATGTGATACTGGTGAAATAATAATTTTCACATTAATTTGTGTAGTTATTATATGAACGTGCATAAATTTCACAATTACACACATGTAACATGTTTAAAAGAAAGACTGATTTCCATGTTAATGGCTTCATGCAAGAAATATAATGTAAAATATAATTTGTCTAGTTGTCATTGTCACTTTCGACAGAATCATTAAGTGTCTATGAAATATATGAAAAATTACATTTTCGTTGAAAAGTATGTTCCCCTTAAAATGCACCGAGGAGTTTAATCGTGAAACAATCAGTTTTCATTGTCTGTGCTGTTTCATTCATGTGTGATTAAGCTATCGAAAATGAAATAATGTGGAATTCAAGTTATTTCGTCAGTAATTGTTACTGTCATTTCCGATATAATCATAAAGTGTCAATGGAAAATGAAAAAAATTACATTTTCATTTTGCACCCTGTCACCTTGAAAATTTACCAATTATTTGAAGCATCAAGAAACAGAAAATACAAAATTATTAAGATATTTCATTCATAGTGTGTGATCAAGTTATTGAAATAAAGTTTATTTGTAATTTAAATCAAGTCCTAATACCTGTTCGGTTTAATCCAAATTGTAGTATTGTCACGATAAACGTTCGGTTAAACATGAGTTTTTCGATTGATAGGAAAAAATTATTCATGAAAGAATGAGAGTGAATCCAGTTTTGGTTTAATTACGAAAGCGAATTGATGACAAAATATAAAGTACAATCAAGATTTAGATGCCATGTGAGAATACAAATAAAAGTGAAAAACACATATTTAGAAGATTTTACACAGAGCTATGCGTAGCAACGTAAAATCACAACGTAATCTTAAGAAAGGCACATACATCTAAGTTATGTACATTACTCAAACAAATTGTTATACCCTCTAGCAGATTCCGGGAACTATCCATAAGCTGAAGGCAAATTAACTTATTAACACCTCAGTCACACCGCCAAACCAACTCCGATCTGACTTTGGAATCAGAGGTAATGTAATGTCTTGTTCGATCTGGTGTCGGTATCCTTGGTGTGACTAAGGTATGAACAGTAACAAAGAAAAATGAGAGAATACATTCAAATTAAAAGTGTTTTTGGAGAAAATGAATATCTCACACACAAGTGAAGTGTTTACAATTATGTACAGAGAGGGAGAGTCGGGGTACTAAGCTTAAAAGTTGTCTTCCGAATACTGCGAAATTAGAACAAATTGGACATAAATAACTGATTCTTTGAAACGTCTGAAACTTTGAATTTTTCAGACGTTTCACAGAATAATTTATTAATTTTAAACCGAGATCATATATAATGTATGTTTTTTGTATAAATACACACAGGGTGTCGTTAAAAAAGTGCATCGAGAATTCGATTGGCGACGTGATAACAAGTGCTCAGAGATTATAAATGAAATTTTAGAGATAATTTTGTAAAATTATTCCTTTATGATTCCCTGACTTTCAAAAGAATCCAAGTGAAAATGAGCGCATTTAACAGCACAAGTACACAATATATAAATTTATCTGGTGGTTGAATATTGTTTAGCAAGCTCTCAAATTAGCTTCATTTCTTGACACAAAAGGGGTTAAGAATAATTTCATTCATACACAATCTTTAAGGTAATGTAGAAGTGCCTTTGATCTCTCATCATTGTTCGATGACGAACAAAGCTCATATTACAAGCTTTACCACGCATTTAATACTGTTTTAAGAAAACTTATAACTTTTAAATGTATGGTAAGAAAAATGTTGTCAGTAGCTGTAGATAACTACCCTTTGTATTTACTGTTGTCACCGTTTACCGTTGAAAAATATAGGTTATGAAATGTAAGATTTAAGACACGCTACGTAAATTATAACCGCATAAAGAAGCAATAATAGACACATAGAATAAAACCAACATAAACAAATCCCATCCTCATCTCCATCCCCATCCCCATCCCCATCTCCATCTCAAGCAGCGGAGATATACAACACGTGGAAGCGGAGTTAAATAATTTTAAAAAGATAACAGTAAGGAACTAAAATGAGTAACTACTGTACTATAGTTCTATTAATGGATAATATCATTCTGGATTGGATACAGTTTCATATTATTAATCACAGTTCATATTTATAACCAAGCGAGTTGTTGCTCTATGATCATAACCTCTCGTGCTAGGGCTAGAAAGCCACCCTCTACAAGTCTATCATTAAGATCCCTGTGATTTTTTGGTGTCATCTTTATGGAGAATAATGCTCTGGACGAACCTCTCATTTTCTTTGTCCAGTCTGTCACCCAGTCATAGATCTGCTTGGAGATCACATCGATCGGTGTACTCGTATGCCAGTGTTCATTTCCTTCACTCAGCTGGAGTAGCTTCCCAAGGTTTTCCAGTTGACCTTGATTCAATCTCTTAACTTCTTTCTGAATGAACTCGAGATTTGTCTGTTCCTTGATGTACTTGCCTGTCACAAAGACACCAATGTCATTATCATCAAATTTTGATAGATGCAAATATGAAGGAAATCATGCCAGGAGGAATTATTTTCAAATTTAAAGATAATGCCACTGAGAGCCAGAAGGGCGTTTCATTCATTTCCAAAGTTAACGTCCTTCTGTTCCTTGACACGACATCTTTAATATGTATCATTGTACACTTTCTTAATAAATTGTACAAAAGAAGTCTGTATTTTGACTGACCTGCAATAATTTCATCTGCGAGACCAGTCATCTTCATTATCCGTAGTTCATAAGCTAGAGCCGCACGATAGTTGAAAACAGATTGACGTGGCTTTTCTTTCCATAGCTTCAACAGCGTATATGCGGTTGTTGGATGTAAGGTTTCAAGACTGTTGACTATGTCTTCATCTGTTAGTTGTAGAACGCGTCGAAGATTAATCAAGTCTTTGGGCAGCTCCATCTTTGATTCTTGATTCTTCGGCTTGCCCAGCTGTCCTGGTACACCCTCGGCCTCAACGTCAGGGTCTGCCTTGTCTTTGCCTTGAGGTAATGTTAATGGGGCGCCAACAGGACTTGGTTCCTCATGTGGGCCGACCTCTGATGCAGCTGCTGCTTCATTACACTGCGATGCATCCCCTTGTATATCTGCAAAGATATATTTACATCGAAATCACTGAGTAATAATCCTTGAAAAAATGTTCCAATATCTAAAAAAATATATTGGCTATTTTAAAGCTTATCTGCCGTAGTTTACATGAGGGATTATAGCGCCCTACAAGGTCACTGGACAGGTGATTATCTCATCAACTCAGCTCTCAATAAACATAAGAAAAAGAGGACCACGGGGGACCAATGGTCACCGATTAGGCACTGTTTGTTATATAGAGGGCGTATTTTTAGCTACAAGTAGTGCAGTGAGCCTTTAACAACACGTTCTCAGTTCAATTGATTTGGATCAATCTTTAATTTACACGATTTCAGTTGACAACATTTGTGTTTGAGAACAGAATCGAATACATCTACAGGGTAAATATATAATGAAATTGATCCCAAAACGAATATAAATTGAGAATCATACCAATTGTAATATATATTTGAAACATAATTTTTTCCTGCAATCAACTTCTTACCTTTGACAGTCATCATTGCTTCTTCGATGCGAAATAGTTCCCCATAGCTCATCTCGTATACTTGAACATTAAACAAGATTAATATTTAAAATGCATGTATGTTTAACTGAATACGTCCTCTAGTTTTTTTGATCGAGTGCATTTTAACAATATGTCCCTTTTAAACAAATTTCCACAAAGTGACCATTTCAATAAAATGACCCTTGCATTAGAAATCCACCCTGATATTCAATTGATGCAGATCGAATTAGAACAATTAGAGGAACATGTCATCAGAGAAAGTTTGAGCAAAGTCCAATTAGGAATAAGAAAGTTCTGAATCTGAATCTGAACTTGCGATGAATCAAAGATAAATTTGCAACTATGTGACGTATGCTTATACGAGTTTTGCTTCCATTTGCTCTGTAAATAATTATAAAAAAACATACATTTGTATTTTCTCTCAAGAAAATTTTGCATGCACCCTAAATATACTTAGTGAAAACATATTTCTATATAAGCCATTTATGGAAAAATATATTCCTTCGTCAATATTGAAGAAAACAAAAGTTCATGAAACGTTATGTACAGAGCAAGTTGGAGCGGAGCTAGCAAGATACTTAACAGAGTTGCCAATCTGTGTTTTTTTAATCGCAGCTCCAAAACAAAAAAACAAAAAAATAATAATTTTCTATTTTTTAATCGGAAGTTATTGTTCAAACTTTCAATGACCTGTTCCTATAAGTCTCTGCCTCTTTTAAGAAAAACTTTATATCAGGTTCATAGACTTCCTCTTTAACCTACGCTTATCAAGACAACGAATGAAATTATTACTCAATGCAATTCAAGACTTTTTATTTTGCAATTCCTTTCTCCTATCATGACGGCTGCACTGTCATATATGTCACGTATATTAATACGCCAGTCGCTCACGCAGTTTTATCTCAAGACATGTTGATTGGAATGCAACGGGCATTAATTTAAAGTGATTGGCTAGCTTTGCGAATAGCCGATCTAAAAGATTCTCAAACTAAACGAAATATGTATATGGGTACATGTATTAGTACTCAAAATCCTGAAAACTACCATTGTTTAGACTGAAAACCTGTAAGTTCAACGCAAACCACGATTTTGTATAATATCGCGTCTCTGAGACCTTTAAAATAGAGACCGTTACTCGAGTTTTCAAATACTTCCCAAAGGTTTTATGACTTGAAACTCTCAGGGCCATATTTTAAACTTATACCTTGCATGTTTATACCATTTTCAAGTAACAGAATTAGATATTTTTAAATTCCTAACAATGTTATCCAATCACTTTAATAACGTTTCATTCCAAAAAAAAATTGAAGAAAGATAAAAAGTGGTATGAAATCTTTTACAAATCAACCTTGGAATTTTTTATTATGATTTCTAGAAAAATATATCCCGCCATTACATGTCTTTTCATTCATACAAAATGTACTAAGCTGATACAGTTCCACAATTCAAAAGATGGAATAAATTATTATTTTACCACACATTCCAAGAATAGCAACGTCGCGATATTGGAGTATATTCAGTCTAGAGCAGAAGCGAGGTCGGCTATCCCCCTTTTGAAGCATTTTGGACGTGTCGACCTTGACTTTCCTCAGAAGCTTTGAAAGTAAGTCAATGGTACCAATTTTGAGGTGTGATGGTTCGAATGCTGGCCTATATGTTATCAGTTTGGTGAATGGGATACCCAGTGCTTCAGCAATTGGTAGAAGATCCTGCATGAGCATCTGAAAGGCCAAATCCACTAGCTCGGCTTGGTATATAAATTGTCCCTTAAGAAACGGCAGCAAGCCTGGAAGTTAAAAGAACATCTAATCATTAAGATGTTCAAAGATCATGTAAATACTACCCTTGATACTAAATTCACTAATATGGGAAAATCTAGTTCGACCTAGTGCGTATTTGCAGCATCGGAATATAGGAAATGTGTAATTTTGTTACACGTCTTTATAGATTAAAATTTTAAATTCATTCGTGATTTATGAATACATTTTGTAGACAAAATGGGATAACAAATAATCATTCGCAAACGAATCGGCCCGTCATCCCTAAGAGAATGACGTCACCCAGAGTGCATTTAAACATTGGAAAAAAATCGCAACACTTTTTGTTGCAATTGATGTAGAACAATATAAAAGGTAAGAAAATAAAGAATGCATTTGGAAGTGATTACCTTTGAGGTTGGTAGACCCCAAGGCTGAAGAAAGTTGTTCGTGTTTCTCCTCTAAACTTTTCTCTGTCACCTTGTTTCTCCATTGCCGTAGATGGTCAAATACTTTCCCTTTGTCATTAGCATCATCAGATTTACAGTCAATCTCTAGTTTCTTGCCTATATTCCTCATTTTTTCTTGCGTAAGATGACCTGAGATCGATTTCAGTTCATCGTTTGATGGCCAAGCGTGATCTATAGCAAAAAAAAAAATTAAAAGACGAACCATTGTTATACAAATTTTGAATTAAAAAAAAAAACGTCAATGAGAATATTGAATAGGACCATCGGCTTTATTTGAAAACTAAATGTGTTTCTCCTTAGGTCATATAACTTTATAGGAGGAACTCGCGCCTCTGAATGTTTTTTGAAATAGATATATGGCGTCATACAAATGCTGTTCATCATCATCATCATAATACTTTCAGTTTGGAGACGTTTTCATGTGTACGTTATCATGTTTCCATCTACATCAGAAATTTCTGTAAAGTGAACTTAGTGTAAGAAACAACATATGAAACATATTCTTAGGTATCCTCGTAAAATGGTTCTTCCACCTGGGCAATCATCCCCCGGAAAATTACCCACTGAAAAAATAACCCCAAAGAAAATAACCCCAGGAAAAATACCCCCAGGAAAATTACCCCCCGAAGAATCCCCCCCCCCCGAGGACAACTACCCCAAGGACAATTATCCCCACCCCCTTTGGTCAATCAGGATTCAATAGCAAAATACGATCTGACACATTGAGAGATGGCAACAAGCCCACAAGACCCCATGCATGAACCCATATTCGACTAAATACCTAGCATGTTATCTTTCTTATTACTACAAATTTCCCTTTAATTATATTTTATGCATCGCCAGTGCGGTGGCTGATTTCCACGTAGGATGTAAGTTTTAGGTAATTGCCCAGCACTTCTCAAAATGCATAGAATTACAATTCTCTGGATCAGCGTAATTTTAACTTTTTGTTTATAGTCACGGTACTTTCTTAAGAAATGAAAAGTTTCTCCTAAATCCCAAAGACTTCACAGACTGATTATTTTTCATGACTCTGGCACACGTCAAGTGCTTTGTACACACATATGGGCACATTTTGAAGAAGAAAAAAAGGGAGAAGACATTTTCAAACTGGTAAAAAAAATTGTTTGAAATTAACACACTAGAAACGGTTTAAAGTACTGTATGCGGGCATCTTGCCGCCGAATGTACATGAATAAAAATTGATAAATTCGGTCTTTACCTTAATACACGAATATGAGGATATTTAGGCCTCTCGTCGCCCTTATTTATCATGTTTTAAATGTAATGAGTGTGGTAACAATGTTATCTCGAAATAAAAGATTTAATATACTGTATATTCCGGCGCTTTGCTGTCAAAATATTGTTAGGGAGCGAGGACGAAAGACACTTTATTATTTTTTTTAATCTTATTTTCTCATGTTCTAACCGTTTCTGGTATTTGTTTAAACAGAATCAACGTTATAACTAACATTCTTTTGCGGCATCCCGGTTAAAAAACGCCGCGCTGGAGTAACAAAATCAAATGAAATGAATTATCAGAGCGCGGATATTTATTTTCTTATGACACGGCACCTTTTTTTATAACTTGAAGGCAATTTCTATTTCAAATTAATTGACCGTACAAGACAACAAATTATACTTCAGCATGACAACATAAATATATATATAACGTGAAGAAAATGTTAATTTTAGATCATGGATGAGGGTCCATTATACATTCAAAGACAAATACACGATCAGCTGATGAAAAAAAAGTTACAGAGGATGCATGAATAAAATCTCACATCCTAATTTCTTTGTTTTGCCATTGGTGGTGAGAGCGTTTGTAATGCGTACTCATCTGCGCGCAATATATTGTTAAATTTTTAAGAAATGTAATTTCTGTTCTTTACTCAGTGTCAAAAAGGACTGGGGAATCGGGCAACTTCCACCCCACCATCACGTAAAATTGGTGGATTTATCAAGAAAATATCATTGAGTATTTCTATTTTTGTAGAGACGGTAATCGGTTTAAAACCAGATGAAAAGCATCATGATTTATTTTAGACATTCTAATGAAAGGAAGACAAAAACTCATGTACCATTGAAAATTCATTGAATAGTGTTACAATTTAATTACTTGCAATTGATATCGTATCTAAATCAAAGCATTAAATGTATAAAATAATGAAGAAGAAATGAGAAAGAAGGGTCTCCCACCCCCCCCCCCCC
>BEXV01002962.1:3937-18112 GCA_003118195.1 Hemicentrotus pulcherrimus | reverse complement strand
ATCTCTCTCTCTCCCCCCTTCTTCCTCTCTGTCTCTTCCCCACCATCTGCCTTGCTTTCAATTTATCTATCCTACACTCTCTTCATCCTCACAATGTTTATTTGTTTTACCAGACTGATAAGAAACCATGTGTATACTTGTAAGTAAGCAACCAGGGGACCGACGGCTTTAAAGTCCTCTCCGAGGGCCTTGGTAATGAGGATTAATGCCTTAACAAAGGGGGTTTCGAAACCGGGACCTCTCGGTTACGATCCCACCAATCTACCACTGAACCACCGCGCAATAGGAAGCACAATCATGAAATCTTCTACAGGTGATTATGTTTTTACACTTTACGTTACTATGTCCTCGTCCATGAGGCAATTGTGATGCATAACTTATTATACTTCTTTATGTCTTCCCTTTATTCTGACAATTAGTCTGGTCGATGATTTAATATAAACTTCTTTACATAAACTTGAATTTCTTCATGAAGTATAAAATAATAAGCTTTTAAAAAAGAGCGACCCCCTCTCCCTCTCTCTCCATTATTCTTCATGATCTCTCCCTTCACTCTTGCTTCCTCCTATCCCATATCCCCCTCTTTCTCTTTCTCCCTCCTCCCCCTCTATTTCCCTCTCTCCCCTCTCTCTCTCTCTCTCTCTTTCTCATTCTCATTCATCTTTAACATCCTTTCCCTTCCAAATACATTTATTTTTATCGAAGCTTTTAATACAAATATAAAGATTACCACAACATAGATATTTCAAATTATTGCAAAGACATAGCTCAAAAGTTTATTACACACTTGTCAACGATCGAAAATTAATGAAATACCTCTTTAGGGAAGAAAATGATGTTTATGGAATGGATTTCAAAGTGATTTGTTTATAATTTCATTTAAATTGTATTTTGATCTTCCTTCTATCCAGTTAATCTTGATGATAATCTCTGATATAGTATGCTTTGTTCAATGACCATGCTGACTTAAACGTAATCATACACTTTCATCTTGTTCTATTGAGTTGATCTATAATGATAATCTGATCTATTTAATTAAGATTAATGACAACATCACAGTAACTTCAACTTGTTCTATTTGATACAACTGTAAAGTTAATTAGACAGTTGTCAAGGTTCCTTTAATGTTCTCTTTTTGTTAAATTTGTTCCACTATAAATTGACCTCAATATGAATCTCATATTAAACTCCTATTGTTCCAAGTAGTTGTTTTTGATGATTGGGGGAACAAATCCGCAGTTTCTTTTGCTTAAAACTCACATCAATGTAGCTGGCCAAGTCCAAGCTATTTTCGTCTCACACGGTACCGACCATCATTTAACATGTCTAAGATTTAAGCGCTATACAAATGTGACTATTTTAATAATTATTATTATCATTATTATAATTTTTTGTTTCGTCACCGGAAGTTTCTCAGTTGAGATGGATAATCTATCCGTAGTCATTTTACAAGTGTTTCTTTGTTTTCTGTTAAAAGGAAACGTGATTATTTATATTATATATTGTGGTAATCAAGCAGAGCTTGCAGCAACGAAGTAAATTAACTGTCCACTTATTAAGGACGTAACAGTGATCAGAAGGTAATCTGTCTACCAGCTGAATGTCAGTAGTTTAATCAAAGAGTAGACCAAAAGCTATATATGGCGCACATACGCCGAGGTTGTATCACACTCGAATTAATATAAATAAAGTCAAATATTTCCACTGTCATTAGATCGTAATTACATAAAGCATAATTTGTTATACGGCATTACATTTGAGGGTGACAGAAACATTCAAACCCCTATAGAGTAGATTCAGTATTGCATTGTAATCAATAGAATGACATGCGTGCAGCATTGTTAAAATCAACATCAGAGTCAAATAAATTAAGTGAAAATAAACGACAGTGCTTAGTATTCATCTCCTCCCTCTTCTTCATCTTCTGCTTCTTGAGAATCGTGACCGACTTCTTCATAATCTTTTTCAAGAGCAGCCAGGTCTTCACGAGCCTCGGAGAACTCTCCTTCCTCCATACCCTCTCCGACGTACCAATGAACGAAAGCACGCTTGGCGTACATCAGATCGAACTTGTGGTCGAGACGGGCCCATGCCTCGGCAATGGCGGTGGTGTTGCTCAGCATGCAGACGGCACGTTGAACCTTGGCAAGATCACCACCAGGAACGACGGTGGGTGGCTGGTAGTTGATACCAACCTTGAAGCCAGTTGGACACCAGTCAACGAACTGGATGGTACGCTTGGTCTTGATGGTAGCGATGGCGGCGTTGACATCCTTGGGGACGACATCACCACGGTACAGGAGACAGCAAGCCATGTACTTGCCATGACGGGGATCGCACTTCACCATCTGGTTGGCGGGCTCGAAGCAGGCGTTGGTGATTTCCGAAGTGCTTAGTTGCTCGTGATACGCCTTTTCGGCAGAGATGACTGGAGCGTAAGTAGCCATGGGAAAATGAATTCGCGGATAGGGCACTAGATTTGTCTGGAACTCCGTAAGGTCAACATTGAGGGCGCCGTCGAATCGAAGAGAAGCGGTGATTGACGATACGATCTGCCCGATTAGACGGTTCAAATTTGTGTAAGTCGGTCGCTCGATGTCGAGGTTACGACGGCATATGTCGTAGATGGCCTCGTTGTCGACCATGAAGGCACAGTCGGAGTGCTCCAGGGTGGTGTGAGTGGTAAGGATGGAGTTGTAGGGCTCGACCACGGCAGTGGAGATCTGAGGCGCTGGGTAGATGGCGAACTCAAGCTTGGACTTCTTTCCGTAGTCTACAGAGAGACGTTCCAAGAGAAGGGATGTAAATCCAGAGCCGGTGCCGCCACCGAAGCTGTGGAAGATGAGGAATCCTTGGAGACCTGTGCACTGGTCAGCCAACTTCCTGACCCTGTCGAGAACTAAGTCGATCATCTCTTTCCCGACTGTGTAGTGACCACGGGCGTAGTTGTTTGCAGCATCCTCCTTGCCAGTGATCAGCTGCTCTGGGTGGAAAAGCTGACGGTAAGTGCCGGTACGAACTTCGTCTAAACAAAAAGAAAATATTTGGACAGGTTACTCCTTTCATTAGTTAAGTCGATGGCATTACCTTCAAAATACACTTGCTGATAGCAAATGTTTCATCTTACTGCATCAGGATTCTGTACTGTCACCTGTTCCCACCCTGGTGGAGAGTTTACCATTTGAATGTCTTCTTCCATCTTATTCGGAAGAAAAATACTAAACGGTCTTATATAGAGGTCTAGTGGATACTTCACAATGATTCGCGGTTCGAGTCCCGTCGCGGCACTAACGTCCTAATTTGGGAAGACACCAATCTACATTTGCCACGCTCGACTGTGGTGAGGTAAATGGGAACCTGGCAGTAATTAATTCCTTGAAATACTAGAGCAGCCATGCTAAACGGCAGGAGCGGTATCAGGGGTGTCAAGTCTGACATACTTTAGCGCTATACAAAAACCTGTTCATACCGAACATCTAATTGATTAGATTCTTACCAATAACTGTTGGCTCGAGGTCAACGAACACAGCGCGAGGTACGTGCTTGCCAGCTCCAGTCTCACTGAAGAAGGTGTTGAAGGAGTCGTCACCACCTCCGATGGTCTTGTCTGAGGGCATCTGGCCATCAGGTTGGATGCCGTGCTCCAGGCAGTATAACTCCCAGCAGGCATTACCCATCTGGACTCCGGCTTGGCCGACATGGAGAGAGATACATTCACGCTGTAGTGAAAAAAAAATAATAAATAAAAATACATTTTTTTCATTTTATCAGATTTATTCCAACATACTTCGATTCGGTTTAAAATCTGAATATGCTATGTTTATAGTGGTAAATCATTTTGTAGTGTGCGCCGTGCTTAACATCGCACGATGAAATAATTCCTCCGTCAGGCATTTCGCTAATGTGTTTATACACCCCCCCCCCACATTGTTCTTCTTTAGCAACGACCGTGGCATCTAGACAAAGCTACCAAGGCCGATTTCTGCACCAGACAGTGTTGTAACGTTGTTAACGGAAACAAATATATGGTTCAATCAAGCGATTTTCGCCCGCCTAATCTGAACAGCGATCGAATGAGCAACATGGACAAATACTCATAACCCTTGGCAACCGCTGCTTGGATCTATTCAGGATGTCCTTGCCGCGCGATAGCCGCTATTGTTTTCCACCACAGAGCACCCATCTGCCCATACTTTCATGGATGCCTCTCTCTCTCTCTTCATCCATGGCAACGCATTGATGACTCACCAAAGCAGACATTTTCCCTGATAGTTCCCTGAAATGATCGTGCGCGTTAAAACAATGGAGGTACTGTAGCTCAAATATTTGATCGTTCCCGAAATTTAATTTCGAACATTGGGATACAAAAGAGTAAGGGTGATGCAGATTTTACCAAATTGCTTAATTTTAATTAATGATTTAGGGAGGGGCAGCTATTATAGTTAAATTTACGCAAAAAACATATTTTTCGACATACTGAAATTGATAGCATGTTTTTGCCAATCTTAAGATACATGTATATACATTTAAAATATAAATAAATCATATATCAATCAATGAATCACGGAATAGACATTTTAATATCGAGGAGGAAATATTCCATTCGCTCTTGCCCACTTGACGCTCTCAGATCATATTAAAATTTAAAAAGTCACAGTAAATATATTTTGTTCAACACGGTTCATTAACATGATGAAAAGTTTGTAAAGATGAAGATGAATTTCATCATGGCCATATATAAATATCTTCCTTTCCCCACTTCACCCCCATCATAATGTATTCACCATTTCTTCCTTAATCTATCATCAGAATTTGATGATGAATCTAAAGCATTCAGCATTCATTAATCACAATTCATGTATTCGTTTTCATCGAAGGCTTCGTCATACATCCCATACTCGTCCTACCCCTCCCCGCTCTACATCTTTGATGTACTCTAAGCGTTAGCCCTCGTGAGATTGAAACGATGGACTGGGATTGAGGAGCCACGCCTACTTCAGCTTTTCAACCCTTTATAGTTCATTTTATTTTTGTATTTATTTATCTATTCCTGATATTTATCCAGGGTGGCACATATCACCAATTTGGGGGTCTTCCTCGAGGCCCTGTTTGGTAATAAGAAAACAAATAACAGCATCCAAAACAAAATAGATACACAAGCATATAAACAGGTGAAATACAAATTAATTGGTATTCCCATGAAATAACTGAACATCATGAACATCATGAACATAATGGCGTCAGCAATACAAGACATGCCAACCTTAGAATATCTACGATAAAACTCTTCTCCTTATCAACATAATTATACTCCAACCACCATTAACTCATATCATCCAAAACATTTCAAATTCGGATACAGGACTCACCATGATGGGAAATTGGTTGTCGCCGTGTCTTGCGATGAAACACAGTGATCAGGACTCGGGTGAAATATGATTATGCAGACGGCCTGTATCCAAGCAGTCTTTTTATACCCCCCGAGTCACGCCCATGAGTCATACACATTAGAGCTGAGGCTCCACAAATTGGCCGATCCCCTCAACAACCGATTCTCTCTGAATAATTACCTCAATAGCAACGTCAAATGCCATGTGAATAGTGGCACAAATTGCAGCGACGACATAAATTAATTTCCTCTCAGTTTTTGATCACCAACAATGGACGTTGCATTTATAACTAATTACTGCGCGAGGCGCATAGAAATGAGTAGGTACTATGATGTGCGTAATAAAAAAGATTATTATTTTCAAGGTTTTCTTGGTCGATGAGTTTTATGTTGAAAAACTGTCATCACCATCAGCATCATCAAAAGCTTCGTGTAACGGGCCAGTGTATTTAACCTTTAGGTTTCATATAATCCTATGTTATTGCAAAATGATATCTTTACATCTGGCTGGCTGGCTGCTTATTTTCGCATATTCACAATCCTCAAATCTTTGAGATTACGATCCGAGCAAAAAAATGTGTGACCCCCTTTTTATATACTTATTTTTAGCGTTTGTAATAGATGTAATAAAGAAATCAATGCATATTAATGCAAAATATCCCAATCATCTCGCCGTTCTATGACCAAGGGGCTTGGTAATGAGGATTAATGCTTCACCAAAGGGCACAATCGCATCGACTTGGTTTCGAACACAGGACCTCCCGGTTACCCGACCACTCCTCTACCACTGAGTCATCGCTTCTACTTTCGTCACGTTCATGTGTTCGTTAATTACGAAAAATAAATTGCTTCATTAATGGAAAGGATTAAAAAAAAAAAGTTAGGTAAATGCCTACGGTTTCTCTGTCGTTTTAACACACACACATACACACACCCACATCCAAACTCACACACACCAATACATACACGCACTCACACGCTCTCGCGCATATAGAATGCTGTACATGATTTTGCATTTTATATTATTTTGCGTATGTCCGCGTGTAATGTATTTGTAAAATTAATGTATAAAGCTATTAAAGAATATCAATATCCTTGGTAATTCATTTGACATAACGATCTAACTTCATCTTCCTTTTCTCTCGCTCTCTCTCTCTCTCTCTCTCTCTCCCCCTCTCTCTCACCCCTCTCTCTCTCACTCTCTCTCTCTCGTTCTCTATACTTCTCTCTCTCTCTGCGTCTATTTATTATTTATATCATGCTACAAAGATTCAAGGGCAAACTATCTACCTTGATCCCCCAAAACTAGCCACATGGACAATTAACCTTGGAAAACTACCCCCTTGAAGTTATATCCCCATATACCTACCCCATGGTCGTGTTACCTCATATGTTATTCTGTTAAGGTAAATGGTGTAATTCCTTGACGTTATGGCCAGGTGTTCTTGTCCTGGAGTAGTTGTCCGGGATCACCTTCTTGATTTTTTCCCTTTCTGATTCAGATCAAAACATGTAACGATTCTATATTCTTCCACCAAACATAATACATGACAGCAGTATTTATTATTTTCAAAAACAATACTCTTTATTGTGCACTAGAAGAACCGTACCGTGTGTTACAACTTGCTTCGTGGTGCTTAAGCGACAGCAATTAAAGCCTCTCTTGTGAATTCAGTTGTGCGTAAAATGTGTCATATGTAAAATCTAATGAGGAACGAGATGTGAATGTTGACTTGGAAATTTGATAAAGGGTGGAATACCATAATAAATGTTCAAGAACAATCCATTTCCTAGCTTATTATGTGCGTCTTTTACTTAAAGATTCAGGAATAATGTGTATTTTGTCAGTATTATGCAAATGGTTTAAATAAGATGTGCATCACAGAAAGATCGAAGCGCAGCTAATGAGCCATTAGAATGATATCGTGCCTGATTCATGAAGGGGTTGTGTGTAAACTCTAACACAATTATGGAGTTTTGTTACTATTAGTAATTGACAAGGGTTCAGTTATACCCATTACTCTGACAGATTGACCTTTCTACAATCTTGAATTAATAATGAGTTAGTTTAAAACATTAAAACAGTATGTTACACGTAGTGAATTTAGTTTAAAACATTAAAACAGTATGTTACACGTAGTGAAATGAAGTACATGTGCAATACTGTTCGTATAACCAGGGATGTTTAACTCTCATATCCCTAGTATAACGTTCATTTTTGCAAGTGGGTATGTAGTGGGACGTATTAGCAAGGACTTTTCCTTTCGTGAGGTTATGAGTGTGTGCTTTCTTAAATTTGAAAGACATAATCATTATGTTGGAAACTTCTTTAATATTCCTCTCCTTCTTCTTCTCCTTCTTCGTCGACCGAGTCGACACCGACTTCTTCGTAGTCCTTCTCGAGAGCAGCCAAATCCTCACGAGCCTCGGAGAACTCTCCTTCCTCCATACCTTCTCCGACGTACCAATGGACGAAAGCACGCTTGGCGTACATCAGATCGAACTTGTGGTCGAGACGGGCCCAGGCCTCGGCGATGGCGGTGGTGTTGCTCAACATGCAGACGGCACGCTGAACCTTGGCGAGATCACCACCAGGAACGACGGTGGGTGGCTGGTAGTTGATACCAACCTTGAATCCAGTTGGACACCAGTCAACGAATTGGATGGTACGCTTGGTCTTGATGGTAGCGATGGCAGCGTTGACATCCTTGGGGACGACATCTCCGCGGTACAGGAGACAACATGCCATGTACTTGCCGTGGCGGGGATCGCATTTGACCATCTGGTTGGCGGGCTCAAAGCAGGCATTGGTGACTTCAGCAACAGTCAACTGCTCATGGTAGGCTTTCTCTGCAGAGATGACAGGGGCGTAGGTGGCCAGAGGGAAATGGATACGTGGATAAGGCACAAGATTGGTCTGGAATTCTGTCAGATCAACATTGAGGGCGCCATCAAATCGCAGGGATGCGGTGATGGACGAGACAATCTGAGCCATCAAACGGTTCAGATTGGTGTAGGTTGGACGTTCGATGTCGAGGTTACGGCGGCAGATATCGTAGACTGCTTCGTTGTCGACCATGAAGGCACAATCGGAGTGCTCGAGGGTGGTATGAGTTGTCAAGATGGAGTTGTATGGCTCAACGACAGCGGTGGAAACCTGAGGAGCCGGGTAGATGGCGAACTCTAGCTTGGACTTCTTTCCATAATCTACGGAGAGACGCTCCATGAGCAGCGATGAGAACCCGGAGCCGGTGCCGCCGCCGAAGCTGTGAAACAGGAGGAAACCCTGTAGTCCCGTGCATTGATCGGCAAGTTTCCTGATTCGGTCGAGAACAATATCGATTATTTCTTTCCCGACTGTGTAGTGACCACGGGCGTAGTTGTTGGCAGCATCCTCTTTGCCGGTGATCAGCTGCTCCGGATGGAAGAGCTGTCGGTAGGTTCCGGTCCGGACTTCATCTACAATGACGAAAAATTGCATGATGATTTACACAGGTGTTCATGTTTAATCCTAGAATAAATGTCTTTTAACATTCTATATAGCAAGAGACATATATTTTAATTAAACCTCTTACAGGATCGTAAGAAATTGATGGATTGGAAATACAACCAAACATTTAAAAACAAGAGGAATAACTTTCGGGTTTGCACCTCTATATTTCATCAACGTGTCATCATATTCCAGTGGGAACGTCCACTCGAATATGAAACACACGATTTGTTTATAAAGTGTTTTGACAGCTTTAGGCAGTCCATCAACGATGAAATGTTATCTCCTGGTAAAATTTTCACAAAGCCTTTTTTCCATGACAAATGAACAATCTGATAATAACCAATCAGAAGCAAGTTTTTCACTAGCTTATACAAAAAACTGTCATTATTTTGTCACTAATAAAAAGTTTTGTGAAACGGGGCTCTGGTTAAACTTTAAAATCATTACAATGGATCCCGTACTCAGACAATATGCTTACCGACTACGGTTGGTTCGAGATCGACGAAGACGGCACGGGGCACGTGCTTGCCAGCTCCAGTCTCACTGAAGAAGGTATTGAAGGAGTCGTCACCACCTCCGATGGTCTTGTCTGAGGGCATCTGGCCATCAGGCTGGATACCGTGCTCTAGTCAGTAGAGCTCCCAGCAGGCATTACCGATCTGGACTCCGGCTTGGCCGATGTGGACTGAGATACATTCACGCTGGAGAAATAAAGAAAGAAAAAAGAAGTTAAGCACAAGGCTAACGAGAAAATGCCCCTTTGAAACTTAATATACTTTGGTATCGTTGACCAGCGGATACATCACCAGACTATGCATCACATGGCTGACGGTTCGAGTCCCACCGCGGCACTAATATCCTTTAGCAAGCCATTTATCTACATTTTGGACTCTCCACCAAGGTGTTAAATGGGTACCGCTGTAATGCGAACGCTAATGTGTTTGGATTGGCATGTTTGCAATTGCAAAATGGCGCCTAGCTGGAATACTCCCCTGGAAGCGGAGCGTGTGCACTATAATTAAATTACAAAGATATAGAATGCTCACAATGTTTCATTGTGTTAAAATACAGAAATTCAATTTAATGCTGCCTTTGTTACTAATAATGTTTCGAAAACAGAAAACAAACAATCGTTCGATTGTCATTCCGTACACTATTTGGTGCAGCTCTTGTCAACAGTGAGATGTTGGTAAAGTTGTTGTATTTCGACTGTATACAGAGTAAATTATCCTCACATAAAATTAAGATGGTAATTCTAACCCGTTTACAACACTCCCCTAATGCACAAATAGAGGGGGTTATTGACCAGTCGGTTTGGCAAATATTTGCGGACCATGACTCTCCATGCAAAATAATCTTGAACCACTGCAAAGCAGAGATTGTTCCGCATCATGAGGAGGCCGGTGGAAGAGTCGAATGTGTTTTCTAACCTTAATTCCCTATATCATGTGTCGTAGAGGCAATGTCAAACGAAATTGAAGGAGAATTTGTTTTTTGTTTGTAAAAGAAGCGTAACCATTTTTTAAGTCATTTTAGTTGTTATCTTTTATGAAGCTAAAAAGAATAATAATTTTGTGTGGACTTTGTAAAGAAATGATACCTCATTTATCGTCTCAGTTATCGAATAACATTTCACCAGCAACTATTTTGAAAGTAAAACAAATAACCTGTGTTTTGTTAGAATAGAAACGGTATCTCATGGATCATTTAAATCATTGTAGATTACGTTGCATCACCTGCTCAATTACAGTGTTGAAGTAAAATATGACATTAACTGAACCAAGTTTACAGAAAAGGGCAGAAGGTATACCGCTTTCCAAGTTGGAGCATACATTAATCTTTACATGTTTAGCAGGGATAGCTGGAATATTTAATATTAATGGCTTGATATATTACTTTTCTGAAACTTAATTCCTCCAATTCGCACCGCGAAATTGAATAGGTTTAGTCTTGGTGCCGGATAAATATGGCATAGCACTCTATCTCCTTGATCTTGAAATTAATCAGATTTCGGAGAGCTCAATGAGAATTTATCATTTCACGAGACTTGACACGGGAAACATGCACAGCAGGCAGGTCTATCAAGAAGAAAGATCTTTCCTCAAGAAAGGGTTATCAAAAGTGTAACAGGGAAAATACCGCAGAGACCGTGTTATTCTAAATATTCTGGACATTTTCCCACGTTTAGATTTATAATAAATTTTTCAGACATTATGATATTATTTGTTCAGCTTCCGTTTCATTCCAATGTTTCTCGTGACAAATAAAGGGAATTTGTAATGTTTTAACCAAAGGTGTGTATGAAATAAAGAAATGAAGATGTCTATCAATTGTGAAAATCTTCAAAAGCAAACACAATTTCTTTCGTAATAGATCACTATCAATACCATTATAAACAACCCCTTAACACTCAAAACGCCCCTGTCCACCCTGAAATATCTCTTTGGTAATGTCGACGTTTATAAACGGTGCTGCAATCACTTAATTGGTTATCATGGTTATTGATCACCAGAGGCTTTGGACTTTGATCTTATGACATGTGGGTTGTAGACACGTTGCCAAGCCACTATCTGCACTGTTCAAACCAACAGAAACTCTTCCCAATCCAGATGCTCAGTACAGTACCTCTAATCAGTGGGGAAGTAGAAATGGCGCACAAATGTTTAAGATGAGAAATCGTTCGTCACAGAAGTAGATATTTGACTGCAGATGAAGTCATGATCAAGATATGCATCAACATTATTTTGATGGCGGGCGCCATGGATAACCATACTGACGAGAGTATAGTCAGGTGCTAGAATCTACCCGCTATAAAAAAGTTCTTTCTACAAAAACATTATCACGCATGCATTTGAATTGATATAACCATGGACCTTCTAAAATATTACACGTGAGATATACAAGACTCTTTTTCAAATAAGAATGAAAAAGGGAAACAAAATCACATGTCGATCGATGACAAGAAAATGAGTGAGTTAGGGTACTGTTAGAAAATGAAATTGTGTGAACATATACCTTAACTTGCAATAAAATTGGAGTGAAGTTTGTGAGAGAGATTTACAGCAGATTTCAACCACCAGATCTATTTCAAATTGAGGCTTGATTTTTATTTTTCGGAGACGGAGCTACGGGGGAAAGCAAGTTAAATTTAGTAAAATATCCTGACTATCGATTGATAATTCAGTGGATATACACTAGTGTGTTTTCAAGGTAGATAACTAGAAGATGAAGATCTAAAATAATATAAGATTTGAAACTTACCATGATTGGTTTTTGGGGTTGAAGATACGTTTGCTGCTGATGCTGCTGTGCTTTGCGATGTAACAAGCAGACGGCTGTGCTATCAATAAAGATATCTGGACGCTTACCAAGCTTTAAATACGAAGCACCTCAAACGAAGGACCGCAAACGTGGCGCGAAAGATAGGAGGTAAAAATTAATGTTTAGTTGTCATTTGCAGACCTTTTAAAAGTGCCCCCTGTGCTTGCATCGTTTAGATTCTTCATGTATGCTGACTTATAATACATTATTTATCCCCTCTATTTCTACTCAAGTTTGATTATCAATTATTTATCGCTCACTCTCTGTCCTCTTAGTTTATGTTCCATTTAACTAATTTAATCTTAACCTTCCCTATTTTTTCTCGCCCCCTCTCCTCCACTCTTCCTTCCTAACCAGAATGGAAATATGGAGTGGTGGAAGAAAAATAGATTAAGGATAAAACAAGAGCCTCAAAATAACTCAAAAATTGTTGAGTTTTACGTTACGCATCGATAATCCCAGAATATTATATCTTTCTTCTTCCAATACTTTTCATTAAAGTTGGAATAGTAAATCGGAAGAAAGCTGATGAATCTATAAATCACTACCATATAGTTTTTTTGCACGTTTAATCCGCAATATATCTTTAAATCTTCAAAAAATTTGGTTAAAATTGTTAAAGGCAAAGGTTGATTGTTCAAATATTCAAACATGGCAAAACTGAAAACTCTTTGGACAATTGGAGATTGAAACTTCCTTCTAATATTTTCATTGTAACATCGATAATCAATTGCCTTTCTGAAAATTGCCTTCTTGAAATTAGGTCTTACGAATGAGACTTCTCTTAGTAACGGTCTTCTTGTAAACTTTGAACTAAACAATGGAAGCGGGTATTTGTTTTACGAAGTGACACACCTTATCGTTCGATAAGAACCATATCAGTTTTCTTATATAATACTGATTCTTGAATGATGAGTTAAATATTAACAGTTTAGACGCAAGATGGCCTTATATTTTAACCATTCTAGCTCCATAATATCTGTGTTCCTAAAGGCGCAAAAACCACTTTCAGTTATAGATAGATCGTTAGTTATAGAAATTAAGCATATTTACCCTATAGATGCTCGAATGACTAAGCACAAACGAATTGAAAATGAATCAGTTAAATTTAATTCAATAGCATGAAAGTATACATCTCACATATTTTGTAGAATCCTTTTGTAGTTACAGATAAGTTAATTTAATTACTCATTAATCCTAAGTATCATTTGAGGTGTTCACATCTTGTACAAGCATGGCTTTTTAGTGGACCCCTCTGTTTCCAACATGTATTTCTTACATTTGTTTTAAATGTTTATAATTGATTTGTAATGTTTTGTTGGAAACATGAATAAATTTGAATTTGAATTTGAATATCAATATGATTGAATACACGAGAACACGTTACCTTCCCAGATGGCATGATAATCCTGAGAGACTGATAGATAATTAGAATAGTCCAGAATTATGTGTATTATTATTTTTAGGAATAATTTTTGTCAGTAATTCAGGTCCATTTTACACTTCTCAAAAATATTTTGGTTAGTACGTTTCAGACGTTAATATTTACATGGTTTGCTATTAATGACGCCGAGAAAACTGTTTTGTTACCACTTCTCATATCAAGGTACAATTCCTGGTTCTAATATAACGGACAAAATAAAGGTCTGATGACAGCACTATTCACGGCACCCTCCGAACGCAAAGTACTTCAAAGCTGCAAATAGTTTCCATGGCAATAGTCGCCGATGTGTCGTAAAAACGTGTCAACGGCGGATTTATCATCTACTCGTTTACAGTCGTTGGTACAACGACATCCATTTAGAAGCTGGGAACACCTGTATTCGACAGGATTGTCTTCCGCTTTTAGTTCATCTTTCAGATGACTGAAAATAAAAATGGATACTAAAATTTAAAAATAAACAGCCGACGCTTCTCCGTAGCAACAGCACTGTCCAGGCGCGTACGCAGGGGGGGGGGGGGGGGGGGGGGG
>BEXV01002960.1:24929-45037 GCA_003118195.1 Hemicentrotus pulcherrimus | reverse complement strand
CCCCCCCCCTCCCCCACCCTGTAAATTCTGCAGTGTAGAAAAGCTTCTCAGTGGACCGATTGACAACCAGTGTAGATGAATTTTTTTGACAAATAATATTATTGTTTCGAAAATAATATCGCTAGTGATATTTGTTTGTCTCGCAATGTGGTCAATAAGGAATCTAAAAGATCACAACGTTTCGTGTGCTATCTGCAACACTTCGTCAGGTGATAAAAAAAAATGTAAGCAAGGGTCTTTTATACTTGATGGGAGTAAAGTATAAAACTTACGGGAGTAAATAAAATATTATTTTTGATTAACAGTTTGGTTGAGAGTTGAGACTGCATGCACAGTTAACAACTAAATTAGTCATACCCCTTGTACATGTATTCACAGGTCTGTCTTCTCGAGCTCCTTTAATAGTAAGACAATGTCTTGCAATGTCCTCCCATAGCTTATCAATACACCACTGCAAAGATGTCATTTCATTGTATAAATAAGCTGTAGACCTGTGTATAAGGGAATTGCTGTTCTATTGAAACAATTATAAATAATGCATCCTTATCTATACATCTTCCCAAAAGTGCTGTTGTTACATTGGTTATAATTTAAAGCATATTTTCTTTCCAGTTTTTGTAATTTTGTGGTCTTCTTATGTTGCCTTTATTGATGTGAATGTGAGTATAGAGTATAAGTGCTCATGTAAACCAAGTTCATTAGTTTCTATCCCGACTTTCAAGAAGTATAGTTTCCCGGCATTGAGATGAGTCGGCTTAGAGATGGAAACGAGCTCTGAATTCTGGAGGATATAGAGAACAGGTGCTGCGTCAAGTCCATTGACATACTGGATAAAATCATAATCCCGTTTTGGGGAGCCGACATGACACAATATGGAGTGTGGTGGGACTACACGTAAGACTCGATTGATAGCGGAAGAGAACTGCTAAGGGGTGGGGTTGCTTTTTCCTAGTTTCTACATGTATGGATGGCTGATCTCTATTGCATGGAAAGGAAATTTGTGACTTTGAAATAATTTTTAAGTTTGTATTTTTTTGATATTACATACATTTTAGAGTGCCACTGAAGTTTTCATTGCTGCTGCTGCTTAATTATTTTCTCACACGTGTCCTTTCATATTAGCAAGCATCTGATGTGTGGTGATTACAGTATGAAAAGAAAACCTTCATGTAACAAGATATCCTTGAGATAAGACGGAACATGGCTTTACCAGTGTATGAGATACTTTATCCTACTTCATTTATATTTTTGGGAGCTCTTTGTCATTTTTCTTTGGTGCGAGCAATATTTCAGCATAGATATTTGTATGCAATTTAAAATATCATATTTTTTTCCAGAACTGTTTTTGCGCTTTCTAGAACTAAATTGATTTATACAGTTATTGTGTATTTCCTTAACTGACATTACCAATCATCAGTTAGATGATGATAAAAAAGAAGAATGTTCTAAACCACTGTTTGTTGTTATTATTATCATCATCGTAAGCCAACCAAGACATGTAATGCCTTTGATCATGAACTTACAATCGTTAGCCTTGAGACCATGCCAAATAAGGCTATGCTTGGGAACCTTTTTCACAGATGTTTCTAAAGTGTCACTTCTGCCATTGTATGAGAAGAACACAAAGGCTTTCAAGGATATGATATGTACAGAAAATTCTGGATGTTACCCACTGGATATGAATAACAGCATGGAGAACCATTACGCTTTGAATGTGAAGGTTACACACTCTTTCTCTAATGGGTTAGACATGTCAATAATCAGGATCTAAATCATCTAAAATGATCCAATGATGTATACATTGAAACCTTTCATAGTGAGCACCTCTCTATAAAGGCCACCTCTGTACATTGGTTATGCATCTTGTCTCCCTCTAGAATGAAATATGCTTTGCAGAACTTGTCTAAAAAGGCCACCTGCGCCAGGAGTGTCATTTTTTTTGACAGACATGGCGCATTATAAATGTTCACTTTTATTATTATTATTATTATTATTATTATTATTGGCCCCCTTCCCTGGGGTGGCCTTAATAGACAGGTTTAATTGTACATGTACAGATGTACATATGGTACCTTCACATATGAGAAGAGGTGTCTATTTTCTAGAGAGTTTTGTTAAAAATCTTGGATTACATTTTGACGGTTTCATGCTTCAATGCATAACAAATCTCTCTGCTTAAATTTTGAAATACAAGTGTGACTTTTTTGTTGAAGGCAACAATTCAATAAAATATTTACATTGACTGAAATAGTGCAGCCAACTTTTTCAATGAAAAGGTACATGTACGTCTGAGAACAGCTTGAGTACTCAATTTTTATCTCTGCAATAACGATTTAATCGGGTTTACTCTGGGGTGAAACAAAACGACAGATCTTTTTAATTGAAACACTGCTCATTGAAACAAAAATACATGATATGTATGGAGAGATAAAAACAGTCCTTTGTTGAACTGCAGTGTTGTTGTTTTGAAACCAACCTCTATGTAATCTCTATTTCATGGTCGTTTCAGTTCAGGTAATGGCCGTTAAAATATCTTATGAAAACATTTTTTTTTGCTCAAAAACTGAAGGATTTTCTAACATGACTTCAATGTGTTATTAAACCACAGTGAACTCTTGTATGTGAAATATATTTTCATAGATATTTATTTTTAGAAAAGTTTTCATGAAAAGGTGTGTTTAATTCAGTTGGATAGATTTTGATAATATTAAATGGTACAGTGGAAGCCGGTAGTAAGGAAAAGAGAAATGTTTTATGACCAAAAAAATCCATCTATAACAATACATATTTGGAAGTCACAATGGTAATTCAGAAGTCGAAACTAAAAAAATTCAAAAATTAGAATAATGAATTATGTTCAGATTTTCGAACGCTGTGAAAAATCATAATGTGGGCGAGCGATGGGAAACTCAATATTGAGTTATAAGGGCCTAACATCTCTATAATTCCAAAGAGCTTTGGAAATTATTACCCTAGCTTTAGCTAGAGCTGGCAGTCATATTCAGCGCATGGTGCATTTCAAGAAATAATCTTACATTTACCTCACCTGGGTAGAGTGTGGCAAATGTAGATTACCTACCGGTGTATAAACCGCACCTTTTTGCCGCCGAAAAAATGTCAAAGTCGGGGGTGCGGTTTATACACGTTACACCCCAAAACAAAAAAAAAAGTAAGTCAAAACCAGCACGAGTTTGGACATATGGGACTACCACTATGGTACAGGACATTTCCCACACATTTTGTCGACAATTTTATCTTGCATTGTTGACATGAAGACGCAAATAATCTTCCAAAAACAACATCTGCCGATAGATCTTGATCTAAGTTAGTGCCAATGCATTGCAAAAGTAAAAGAAGGGGCCGTTTAACGGACTTGCCGCGAAGCATCCAGCACGCGAAGTCGCCATTTTCAGTCCATTTCAATGTATACATTACAAAAAACTTTTTGTTTTTGTTTTTTTTTTGGTATTTTTTTTAAAATTTTTTTTTTTTTTAAAGGTCATAATCGGGAGTGCGGTCAATACACAAGGGCGGTTTATACAACGTTAATTACGGTAATATCTCGATTTATTAGTGCCGCAGCGGGACTCGAACTGCGGACCTTGTGATCCACAGCCCGCTGACATATCCACTTGACCACAACACCTCTATTACTCTACTATATCATAAGCTAAATTATCCCAAGGACATACCTGATATTCAGTTTTGATAGGTAGTGCTTATGTCTACATGTAGGTCTGGACATCAGATTGTTGAGTCAGTTTCTGTGTTTTATTTTTCTTATCTGCTTTGCAAACACTCATAAGATCAAAAGATATGATCTCTTCTATGTTATAATTAAGGAGTATTATACTCATAATTTGAGTATTTTGACATGGCCTGTGAATTGTTTATTGATATGTCTCAATACCTTAGACATGCCAGTTTTTATATTAATGATGTATTGCTGATCCATGCCAAATACCACAATGTGTTTCAAATGTTTCTGCAATTTGATGGACACATACCGTACTAACGGGCCCAACAATGAAGAGATACCATGCGTGATAGCTGCTCTCCTTGAATCACAGCCGTGTGAAACAGACAGGTGTATTCTACGTGATGGTGGTGATTAAGCAAATTTGAGGAAAAGCCCAAGGATTGTTTGAATTTTGTTATTATGTTGTAATGGGGATTTTCTGTACCAGCCTATACGAACTACTAATGCAAGCAAAGAGTCACTTTTAATCGTAATGGAGGTGTGGAATTCATACGCTGTTGTTTTGTTTAAAATTTGACACACCTAGAATGTTTGTATGCATTATTATTGATCATGATGGCCAGTCAGGCCAAATGATTTCATTTGGAACAAAATGGAATGAATACTATCTCGGGATTTGCATCTGTATGCATTTCTATATTCTTTATATTGCTCGGTATGGGAATGAAAATGGCCCTCTTCCTTACAATGATAATGTAGACAAGGGCTCAATTATACTCAACTGTACAGTATCTCTAAAGCCTTGATTGATTATATCAAATCAAAGGAATATTCAGGTAAAATTTATATAATGCAGGCCTACAATGTCTAACCAAGCTGTAGCCTGTAGGCCTACTGTGAATTGGAAGTTATCATCATCAGCCATGACAGCATTTCACAATTCAATTGCAATTCTGATGGCCAAAGTTGGAGCCCTTCCAGATTTTATATTCCATAGATAAGTTTCTTTCCAGGCCATCTATATCCCATAGATACATGTAGAATCCTAGCTTCCTGCTGTCATGCTAGTCCATCATGATACACATGTCAATCGTGTAAGCTGCATGTATCCCGTAGGCCTCTAATATGATATAGGCAGTCGTTTGTGGAGAAACAAGGTATTTTTTTATTTTTTATCGTATCCCACACAGACAGTGATGTGCATTAAGGTTTATGCAAACTTTTACAAAAGCTTACATTTTCAGTCAGCCCGGAAATTCAACCAAAATATTACAATGAAACGATAATCACTTAGTCTTGTCACTTCCTTGAGGAGTCGTAAAATTGACCATTACAATTTGAGATGTTATGTTTTGATCCCCATTCACAATCAATGACTACCGGTATACAAAATAACCTACTTTGTGATAAGATTACCCAACTACTTGTACACATGCATTGTAGCTGCTCATTTAGGGCTTGTCATAGTATATTTTTTCTTTGTGGACTATGAAGCCTGCATGTATTTTAGAGCTACATGTATGTAGCTGACTGTAATACAAGGAGGTGTGATGAAGATTCACCCTGAGACTCAAAGCCTTCAATCTGTGCTAGGGTGTACTGCATAGTAGCAGTAAGCCGCCTCATCCCAAAACATGCACAGTAGTATGCAAAAACAGGAAGCGGCCCGTTATAAAGACAGCTTGCTTATCACCCTCGTAGATCAGGCCTATCCTCCTTCTGAACCCAGTTGAAATAGTCCTGTTTGTTTTTGTTCTGGAAATCTGTCATAATAGGTCTCCATTATGGATACCAGGCCTACGCCATTACCTTGGTCTAGTTCCAGGGTCTGCCTAGCCTAGCATCCAGGCTAACATACTATTTACAGGATGTGATAAATGCTGATGATACCCTACATGTAGTATGCAAGCACTTAGTCTAACTGACACTTACCCACAATTCCTGCAGCTTTGAACCAAGCCTAGCTCTGTCAGTCTCTGGCTGTGTCTGGAGTAGCTACAGTACAGGGCCGATGGAGTATGCTGTCAGCCTAGTTTCACAGTGCAGACACTGTTATGCACAGTGACTTACATGTATAAGGGTTTGTGCCTTGCAAGCTTCATTGTAGGGGCACCTGTCAGTATTATTCCTTGAAATGTAGTCACCAGGACTGCAACATTTGTAATGCTCTTTGGAAGTGCAAAGAGGCAATACACATATATTTTGATAAGTGCTTTCCATACCACATTACGGAATATATTTACTATGATGACAGAAAATATTTAAATGAAGGATCCTTGCTCAAAGGCTGTAATCACATTTGGTTATTGATTCTTTCTGTTTAAATCAAGTGGTTTCTGGGGTCTATTGGAGGATTTGATTGTTTCAATGTTTTTTTTCGTCTGACCCGACGATGAGTGTTGTCAGTCTGGTTGAAAAGTTTGGTGTTGGGATTCTAATGTATGCCCTTGGTCTTGCCTTTTTCTCCTGATCATGCAATTAAATCTAGAAAGCTTACAGTATTTTGGGTTTCTGTAACGAGAGAGTTTAAGCCTTTTGTTTTTGTACAGACTGTATAAATTACAATTCATTCCCTATTTCTCACCCGAATTCTTTTGAGAATATTTACAAATGAGAAGAAAGATTTGCTATAATAATTTTTGCATGCTCTGCCTGTTCATTTGGAGTATCATCACAATTTGATAACATTAACATTTTAAACATTACTTATGTTACTTCTTAAAATTTGCTTAATGAGGGGAAAATCTTTCTAGGGTACATACACTTGAACATGCCAGGTCTATTTAGCTTTAAGGTGAGACTACAATACAAATAAACTTTAAAGAACATGGCTCAAGTTCAGATGATGTGACAATGTGTCCATATCTAAACATGATAGCATCATCAAATATATTGTGTACATGTATGTATCTTTTTCTTTTATTTTTTAAACCTCTCATGAGACATGACTGCACACTAATGCAAAATTTCCACTTGCCTTTCATCTTTGACACACTAACCGTTTATTGTATCAATTGTTTTTCTGGAAAAATGACAATGGAGCCCTATAATGTACATTATAACATATTGAAATGATATAAACTGGTGTCATGATGTCATATTAGAATCCTTGTGAACCAGTCTGACCACATCTCAAGGAGTATATAGGCAGTAAGATCATTGGATAAGAACCTGGAAGAAGGGGTCGTAATCTTGGAAAGAACCACAGAAGCAGGAAATATTTGTTATTTCTAAGGTTTTATTGTTCCTTGTAATTGGCAGTCTTTTCAACCTGCAAGGATTTGTTTTGTTTTGAATGATTGTTGAATTTGTTGGAGGATAGGGTTATTCGATGCCATGTAACCTAATTTCCAAATGTAATTACATGTTCTTTGTGGAGGGTGCTGGAATACAAAGTGTGTACACAAAAATGACCAATTTGCTTTGTTGTTAAAAAAAAAGAAGAAAGAAGATGATAATTTTCACTTTTTAATGTTATTTAGTATACAAAGTTTGATTTGTGTGAAAGAAAAGGTTTTTTAAATTTTTGATTTGCTTTTTTAAAGTAGCCCTCAATAATAATAATGTTTTGGAAATGATGAATTGGCAGAATATTAATGAGACAAAGACAATATGAAAGTCTGATGTTAACCATTCCATGTATACGTGAGAGCGAGATTTGAGCACACCACCTAGGATGTTATAATAATAGCTGGCTAAAAGTCAACATTGAACAAGGCTAAATGAGAGGTGATTCTGTTTTTATTCATCCCGACATTAATTGCATGCGTCACAAACAATGCAATCTCATTATTCTCATGTGGCAATAATAATGATGCAATGAATAATTATGAAAGAAGTGGCCATCAAAATTTGCATATCCCAATATGGAGCGTTGGTTCTGATAGGCATTTGTTGCTTAGCGCTAAACAGTGCTTAACAATGCTGATCATAACAAAAGACTCTAAATGTTGCAAGATGATTAATGGAAACCCCCTAATTATGATGCAGAGCATGTGATGATTCATCACATGTGTCATTAATAAGATGAGTTGCAGTTATGATCGTGATAACCTAGGCTATAGTGACCTCATATTTGTTTGTGTTCCACCATGGGCAATTTCTACTGAATCAGGATGATTTTGGAAGGGTTTATCAGACAATAAATGATTAACGTGTAGACTTTCTGGCTAATAGTCGGAGCTTAAGATAATTGTGGTTTGTAAATTGAAAGCCTCTGATAGAAAAAACAGCAGGATTGCGAAGGCTATCTAGTTCAGTTATTTTGTTTAGTATTGGGAGTTGGAGGGGCAGATTATATTTGTATTAACAATGGTACTTTATAAAATTCTAATATGAAATTAATATGCTGGGGTATGAATTGTACATGTAACAAGTTGAACATCTCTTCAATTTTAAGGAAGTGATTTTATTTTCATAAATAACTCTCTATCATGTGCGTGTGTGTGTGTGTGTGTGTGTGTTGGGGGGGGGGTTGGAGCAGAGCCCCCTTTGCCCCTTTTGTCCTATTATTGTGTAGTGTATTGCTTCTGAAACAATGACAGGAAGGTCAATACACACACAGGTTAGCAAGTGCTATCTATACCTGGTCACCGTCATTTGTATGCCACTATTTGTGTAACTGTAATGCCCATTTCAGTCGTACGATCTAATCATGATCACGATTTGCCTGTTTTGAACCTCCAGGCCCTAACTCTAAACCATTTGAGCTTCTTTGATGATTCAAAGACCCTAGATTGCAATCATTTTGAGTTTTAATTCAATCATAACCCACTTTCAACCCTGTAAATGGTATTGCTTTAAACCTTTTGTGCTGCAGCTTTAGAACTTGATGTTTTCAAGTATTGGATACAAATCTGAAGAGCAAAAACAGTTACTGTACATTGTGTTCTTGAATGCCAATCTATATTACCTGACAATGTTTTCAGGGTTTTGTTATAAATGTACATAACCATTTCATTTTCTACTGGATTGAATTCCATGCTAATTGTCTTTGAATACTTGCAGTACTCATCGCATACATTTTTTAAAGGCCTACTTTATAAAGACATGCTTCATTGTTTGATTCTGTGTTTATTGCAGTACTAAGTGTAATCTGCTTTTCATTTATATATGTTTAAATGCATACATATTATACCGGTACTAGAATTTGCATATATTGCCTCTTGTGCACAGCAACTATTTTCATTTCCTCTTGCTATTCATTAATTTACATGTATGCCTAGTTGCCTACATGTTGTACATGCTGAAAAAAGAAAAAAATTTCTGCATCATAGACATGTAGAGGAACCATTAGAATTTAGAAGCCAAAATAATAGTTTAGCTCAAAAAAATCCACAAACTGGTGTATCTACAATGTGCCAATATGTCCAGATGTGACAGAATATGATGATGAAATGCTTTGTGTAATTTCCTGTTGCAAATTACACCCCAATAACAAAAAGTAATTGTTTGTAAAATAAGAACATTACACCAGAAGGACGTGAGAACTCAAATCTTTTTTTTTCTTCTTTTTTCACCGGAAAATTGGGAGGTGAATGTATTATTTATGTGGATGGACATCCTGGTTTGAGCGTCGCAAATATAGGTTCAATAAACTAAAAAATACTTGTTCAGTATAGATAAGGGACTGAGGGTCATTATAAAGATAAAGTCATCTGGAGGGGGTTTTATTTTGAGAATCTACCGGTATATAAAAAAAAAAAAGGAATTGTGGTATTTTAGAAGTTGCATTAATTTGCAGAAGAAGACAATGGGTAGAGTTTTAAGTTACCGTAAGTAAAGTAGTAGAAGTTGCATTTTATTTTGACAAATTATGACAGAGAAGGAAATCAGATTATAAAGATTATTTAGAAGAAAGAATTTTTCCGTGGATCCTATTTGGAATAGAATTACATGGTAAAGTGGTAGCTTTTCTTCATAATTCATCATAGCATGTCATGTCATGTCATGACTCTATTATTCTTGTGAATTTACCTAAGGACGTTGACTGATCAATGTATTTCTTCTAGCCAAAATTCTGCTATCAATGATATAATCATTTGCTTAGAGTCAGAAAGATGTTTATTAAAATCTTTCAACTTTGAGTCAATGCCTTTCTGACTCTTGACAGATAATTTGCAGGGCTATGGCAATGCGTATGGCAATTGCCATAACCCTGCGTATGGCATATGGTATGCGTATGGCAATTGCCATAACCCTGCGTATGGCAATTGTGCCATACGCAGCTACACATTACCACCTAATCACAAAATCAATTTCAAAGTGTGGATTTCAAATTTTCAATCTAATTACACAAATATATGTAGCTCTTTCAATACAAGAGACAATAATCATTTTCCTTGATCAAATTTCCTTGATAAATTTTCCAACCATTTCAAGATTGTATACACAATTTATAATTATTTGACAAATTTCAGAAATTCCAGTGCTATGGGAAGCAAATATATGAAGAAAATAAAACTAAACAGTGCTGAAAAGTCCCACATATGCTTCCCATATGTGACTAAGTGTTCTTTTTTAGGCCAATCTAGACGTACATGTACTATGTTCTTCTTTGTTTGTGACCCAACTTAAAATTTACTTTAAAATCATATAGCAGATACGGTTCATTTGGATATGAATCCACTTGTACTTTCTTTTATTTAATAGTTTTAACGGTCAGTGCAAAGTGCTGGATTTTCCAAAATATTTTGTTTTATTACCAGGGGGGTGTTTCACAAAGACTCTAAGTAGAACTTAACTCTAAGTTGGACTTAAATATTATGGAGAGCCATTTGTAGCCTCATAATGAAATATATTAAAAAGCAAAAATCCATGTATTTTAGACTGTTCATAAATTCCACATCAAGAACATGAAATCTCCCATGGTAATAGAGCATATGAATGATTTAAATCAACATTTTATGCCTTTTAAAATAACTTTTACTAAATATTTCCACGGATGCTAATGGCTTTCCATAATTGTTAAGTCCAACTTAATAAGTTCAACTTAGATTCTTTGTGAAACACTCCCCAGAACTGAGAACAGCATGAACATGTATTTATTTTGAGTTCATAGGAAGGTCAAGCAGCTCTTGAATTTGTGGTTCAGGTTCAGGGAATGTAATGCTTTGTTTTTGTTGGAATATTGTCAATGAATAATTGACATTTAGAGAGAGAGAGAATAAAAAAGTGTTATACTGTAGAATGGGTCACTTGACTGAGAGCTGTTATATCAGTCATATTGTCATTATTGATAGGAAATTAATTATTGACTGAAACCAATACCGTGGGATGATACGATTAGGATGTTGAACTTGTAAAAATTATGTGAATTTACACATGTAGCTTTCTGACTCTGAACATAAAATAAATAGGCCCTTTAGGCTTTAGGCTCTCCAGTTTTTCTTTTGTAGTTTTCACAAAATTCATAAGCATTATGTTCATTCTTTTATGTTTATCCCATTTCAAGGAATATAAAGGAGTATAACAACAAGAAAGAATACAGGAAAACAAAGTAAAATAATAAATACAATAACAGGAAGAAAAAAAAAAGAAGAAACCATCAACTAATACCTGTGGGTTACCAATAGAGATCAAGTTTCTGTAAAAGGCTCTTGTCATTAGCCGATGGTATAATACCATACAGACACTACATAATACATTAATTATGTATGATGTGGTGAAATACTGAAATGTTTATTTGTTCCATATTGAAAACTACACAGTTCTGTGTAAATTGGCTAAAATGAGCAGATCATTCTTGTTCACATTTTCTCCACAAGGTATCATGAATCATTTTAGTCTTTGATAAAAGTTATAAATGTTGTAATTGTTTGATTTTTACGTCCAACAATGACTTTTGAACAGAACAGAGACAAGCTATGAACTTGAACTCACACTCAGAGTTCAATATGTGTATCCAAATTTCTAGACAATGTTTGTATAGGCAAGAATGTATTAGCACTGTGGGTGTGTGTGTTTAGAGAAGCACAGGCATGTTTTTGTGTACTAATCTCTGCCCATACATGCTTGCGTTATATGAAGGCAATTTGTAATAGACAGCACAGTTACTTGTATGCAACAGCAAAACAGCTCTTAGTCATTTGTGCTCGGGATTGCGAAGCTCATGTAAGCAACTATATAGAGGAACTTGCGTACTCTCATAACGCAGCTAGGCTCAATGTTTATTTCCCACGAGTCGCATATATATATCCCTTTGAAACTTTCCCATGCAGTTGGGTCTGATAGTGGTACATCAATAGCATAAAAGGGATCTCTCTCTTCGACTACACGCCATACGTTGGATATATACCACACGCACTGTTGCTTCAAACTTCACTCAAGTTCATGGATGCTTTACTTCTGCCATTGTTGTATTGAGTTTTTCATGTGTGGATTCATCTGGAGAATAACTTGAATTCTATTGTGGATATTGTTGTTCAGAACGTAATTGTTTGTGAATATATGATTCATTCATCTCTTGTGACTCTTGGTAAGATTGATGGCTTGTTTTGATAAAGTTGCTTTGATATGAATAATTATAATAGCTGGAAATATTATATGAGAAATCAATTCTTTACCTTTTGTAATTTATTTTGAGGATACACATTAATATGTACATTTCAATCCTTGAAATAGTTGGTAGCATGTATTTCTCATTGCTATGCTAAACTTTATTCTACTTGCAAATGTACATGTGTACAGTGTAGCTACATTTATCTGTTTTATATTCCATAAACTCCATCCTAAAAAAAATGTCTGTAAATGGAAAAAAAGATAATATATTACACAAACATATGATTGACTCATGTATTCACCTATTGGAATAATTCTTTTGCATCTAACCCTAACCCTATGAATTGAATTCATTAGGCACAAAACAAAAAAACAACATCCACAAAATGTGGGGAAAAACACTTCAAATTGCCTTGTGTTGTTTTTAATAGGTTTTGAATTCCAGAGTGAAAAGTAATTCCTTTCTCAACAAAGCTGCAGTAGCTCATGAGCCTTTTACCATTGTGGAATCAGATTTTTTTTTTTTAGCCCTTCATGCTGTTGCCCCTTCATGCTGTTGCCCCTTCATGCTGTTGGCCCTCACATAAATAGGCCTACCCTGTACCTTGTATCATGGATCTCTGTATTATAAAGTTATTCCTAGATTATAGAATTAAGACTTGAGATTCAAGAACATTCTCAGCCTATGATTAGGCTCTCCATTATATATTTCTAAATATATCAATATAGGCCCAAGTCTCCCCTCTCACCTTCTAATTTCTTTCTTCTCTCTCACTTGATCTTTTCTTCTCCTTCCTCTCCCACTCTTCTCATTATCTCATCTCTCCCTTTATCTATCCTATCTCTCTACTTTTGTTTTATCATCTGTCTGTACTTTCTCCTTCTCTCTCCCTCCATCCCCCTTTCTCTGTATTGTTTCTTCTCATGCATCACTTTTTCTTGTTTATCTTTTCATCCTCTCTCTTTTTTTTCTCTTTCCACCCCCTCTCACTATCTCTCTCTCTCTCTCTCTCTCTATTTCCCTTTCTGGAGAATTTTATAGCGTCACATGGCTATGGAATTAGACATTAATCGAAGACACTGTAGTATAGGTCAGGTGATTAAGGGCAATGCATTCTACATACGTGTAGTTAATGGAGCTAGACAGTGAAGTATAATAAAGTACACGCTCCTGTACGTTTTTTTACTGACAGGCTGTATTTACTTTTAGTTTCATGGGAACATTAAAGTTGAAATGGATGGCAGGGGTGGCAGATATGGTAGTTATCATTTAAATAATCACCAGGGTTTTTAATGATTCTTCTTCCCCCATATATTTCTACTTTATGTAAACAGAAAAGCACACTAGCGCTACATGTATTCAAAATCAAACCGGTTTGATTTTAAGTTTTTGTGTTTAAAATACAAGTTCAATGACAATCTCTATTTATAGCCCAATTGTGTTTAGTGTGCACCTCTATTGTCTTTACAAGGTAAAATCTTTTAAAATCATAGATGTCCACAACTAAGGCCAAATGAAAAAAAAAACATGTTTAGCGTCCTGTTTTTTTTTTTAAATAGGAAGGAGGAGGCCCTTTTTTTTTCTTTCTTTCAAAATGACCGCTCAAAATGGCCGCTCTGACAGTCGGGCTATTTCTCAAGATGGCTGCCGACATTTTTTAATTAAAAAAAAAAAAGAATCAGAAATACATTCATTTTATTAGCAGTGTTTTTCATGATTTTTTTCTTAAAAAAAAAAATTAAACCAAAAATTCAACAAAAAATAGGAGGCGGCCCCCTAAAAGGAAGCGGGGCGGGGACGCTATGGCCTAATTCACCAAGGGTATTTTCTCGAAAATGAACTAAGAGCTTTCAGAGATTTAGTTCATTATTGAATTACTTTGTGGCATGAAAATCTCAAGAATGTTTGCCCTGATTCGAAAAAGGTATTATCAATAACGAGTGTCACATTTTTGTAACAAATTTGCTTACAGCCAATTTAATGCAACTATTTGATGGGAATGTGGAATGGTATTCCCCAAATCCTTCTCACTTGTCACCAGTTATCCACTTTCAGAACTCAACGAAAGACAAACTTATTTCAGATTGTTTTGTACTGCTTTTTTGTCTTTCCCAGTTTGAATCATGAACAGACATTTTTGGTAGTTTTTCAGTCTCATCAGCCCCTTTGATTAGGCAACTAGATATTGGCGCTTTATAAATTCTTGGATTGGATTGGAACTATATCAGTGGCTTACAACGGCTATTGCATCTTGATATTGATAATAGGTTCTTGTGAAAGCTTACAGTACAGTGCATGTGCTGTAGAATCTGGATAGAATTACCATGTATCTACTGTGGATGATTTAAACGTTTGCATTGAATATCCTTTATATGCAGGTTAGAGGATAGTTTCATCCATAATTATTATTTCATGGTCGACAGTCTGACTGTGGACATACTATCCACTACACCCCCTAGCCCTTCTCTCCTGGCTGTATGTACTAGAATTATTGATTTCTTCAGTCTACTAGTACTGCTCCCTTGTACAGGATGTGCCTGATTTAAGAGTTCCCCCATGTTTTAGCTCACTCGGCTGTAAATAGATGTCGATTTAAGCTCAGATTTTATTTTTGGAGCGTCACCGTCATTTTCTTATCATTTGAATGTAGTGTGAATCCATACTGGTGACAAAGGTTTACCACGTGACCCCTCGTCTTCCCCCAGGAAACTCCATGTGCTTCATCACTTCCCATTAAGTAAAGCTTGGTTAAGCAGAACCTCCCTTTTGCTTAAGATTCTTTTTAATGCGCTCACTGAGACTATAATATTAATACTTAGTATCAAGATGGTTCCAACAGAAAAACTGTTTTTAACATTCTTATTTCATATTTGTTTTGTTTCTTGCAGATCAGAGTACCTCCGTCACGTATGTACTGCAAACCGGTGAGAGGCTGGGTACTGAGGAGATGCCATTCTAGACCAGGTACCTGAAGAAGGAGAGACCAGAAACAACAGGATGACGTTAGTGGTGTTTCAGGAAGCGGGTCAACAGCCATCGACTTCAGGACACCAATGCAGAACAGGAGGAAACAGAATGGCTAGTGCTGGACAGTCCTCAAAGCCAGAGATGTACAGCAGGGCTGTGCAGACGGGCTTTCCTCACCCCTCTGATAATGCTAATCTGCATCACCCACACCAGCAACTGCCCATCTGTATCTGTGGGCAGGCTGGGGAGGGTAACTGTTGGTGTGAGAGCCTGGGGTTCTTGAAGGACCAGGAGTTATGCAGGGTTGTTCTTCAGAAGGGATGCCCAAGATCCAGGTTCGCCGTCCTGCTCAGCATGCATGAGGAGTTCTGCAAATCAGCCAGGGGAGATCAGATCATTAATACAAGGAGACGAGGAAGTGCCCATGGAGACATTCGAGTGAAGCGCTCTAAACTTGCACCACCGCCAACACTGCCACGGCCCAGAGCTCAAAGTGTGATCTTCCAAAAAACCAGAGCTGCCAACAGGCTCAATGAAGCAAATACCAAAAGAAGTCCTCAAGTATCTGTGAAGCCAAAGATATCTGATCCTACTCGCCAAGGGCAACAAAAACAAGATGGGAAAGGAAAGTGTAGTGCCAGAGTCCTACCTAAGAAGGATCAGCAGATTAAAAATGAAAAAAAGTGCCTTGAAAATAATGCATTGTCAAATGGCACTGCATTAAAAAAGGAGAACAGTGTTGCTGAAGAGGGAAGTCATTTGGACCAAACTAGCTATGTGTCTAAGGCATGGCTGTTATTTACAGGATGTGAGACAGGGAAGAAAACCAAAGATTCTGAAGGATCAAAACCTGAAGCAATGTGTAATGATCATTATAACAAGGAATCTATGAAAGGTAGTTCTAGTTCTGTCTCTTACACTAAGAGATTGAATAACCAAGCAGCTCATCTTGAAGGGTCCTCCCAAAGCGATAGGAAAAAAGATGCAGAAAAGGTTAATAGGATCACTGGACTTAGTGTAAGCTCAAAGAGAAAAGTCACAAACAAATCTGAATCAACCTCAATGTCAACTGAAAGCTCAAACAAATATGCCAACCGTTTGAAAGGGAGAAAATCAGACAGTGAATCTCAAACATCCAACATTGCACAAAGAGTTGGAAAGCCTGATTTCAGTGATGAGTGTGACCGCACTGCCCTCTTGGACAGTGTAACAATTACCTGTGATGATGAAGCTGAGACTGGTGTCTCTGGAGCCTGTCGTCTTGATCCGCAAGACAGTATCAGGGAGGGAGAATTGTCGATGTTTGTTTCTTCAACTCTAGGAGACCCTTTGATGAACAGGAATGTAAAAGATTTGGACCAAAGCTCTGATTTAGCTGGCAGCGACCTAAATGAAAGATTAAAAGACAATTGGAAATTGGATGGCTCCTTGGCAATACCTGTTAAAAGATGTGATCATGTGTCTTACCGGGATAGTGGAATAGGAAGTAGTGGGTCTGTTTGTGAATCAAGACTCAGTGCAACTCACAGTGTCATGGTAGAGGATAAATCTGAGTCAGAAGATGGCATGACCAGAGCAGAGACAAAGAATTGCCACAAGCCGGACTCTCTGTCAGCTGCCTTCGGGCCATCCCGTGCGTTCAAGGAGGGAGAAGGCAATATTCCATTTGAGGAAACCAACAACTCACGAATGTCACACTCTTCTCTGCTCCAAACTGCACAAGGAAGTCCATGTTCTGAATCCACTCCGCAGGTCCAGGATGATTATTTGCTTGGTGCATGTGCAATTGTTGAAAAGGACCATTCTGTTTGCAATGACTATAACTCATCTTCGGAAGGAGATGGAATCAACACCACGTCCTCTAAAGACAAAGCTGTTCAGGGTAATTGCCAGTCGCCTGCTGCCAAGGAAGAGGAATTCTCTTTCATTTCATCTGTCATCGTTATTGAAGATAAACAATCTCAGTCAACATCGGAACAATGCCTTTCCATATCAGACAGTAAGTCATGCAAGGATGAAGGCTCTAGGCCAGTTGATGCAGAGCATTCGCATATGGTACAGCTTCACATAAATGTAGATCTCAAAGTGAAGCACGATGACCTAAACAAATTAAAGAAGGATAATGTAAATGTGAAGAAAAGAGACAGAATTGTGCATCCGAAAGTGAGCAAGAAGTCCGAGAATGAACGAACCAAAGAACGCAAACACCAGAGAACAATGAACCCTTACAAGGTTGGCATCCTGAAGTATCTGATTTGCCAGAGCCCGCTCATTCTAAGTGACTTGAATGACAGTGACTATGAAGACTCAGAAAGTGAGTTGGAGGATTCGTCCTATAACAAGGAAGATCAATTTGCCACGATGCCAGTTGAGATTGTCCTCAAAATTTTCAGAGAACTTCGCACACGTGATCTTTCTCAGCTCAAGTTCACCTGCAAGAACTTTTACTGGCTGATCATGAGGTTCAACATTATAGGATTTGACTCCAAGTGGGTGGAGATAGACTCCTACCGCAACGACCCCTGTATGCAGTGCGGTAAGGTCAGGGACAGACGGGGCGATGTCTCGCTTTGCTACTGGCATCCCAAGTACTACTATAGAACAGGGAACGGACGACACCACTGGACATGCTGCCTCAACACCAGCAAGGATGCTCCTGGATGCTGTGAAGGTCTCCATGACAACAAATGGACTACATCTAAGGTAATGAAGAGAAGCATTCCTCGACAATGGAGTAGTAACATGTGGCATCTCTGTCCTCACAAGGTCAACATGGATCCATAAAGGTACCTTCTTTAGGTCTTATTCTTCATATATCATCTGTTTGGATCCAAAAGGGCTATAATTCTGTGTTAAGTTTTCCTGAGTTATCGCCCTTCCTGGTTCAAACGGACGGTATCATCTGCTACAAACCATAAGGGCAATGATTTTTTCAGCTCATTAATATTGAGTTTGATAATGCCCCTTTGGTTCTGAGCAGATAACATTATCTACTTACATAGTTCTAACATATTTTCAGGCCAGCTCATGGCCTTGTAACCACTTACTCTCAGGAAAACTGGAAAGTCACTCCGCTATGACACAAATAGATTACACTGTAAATGCAGACTATTTATATGAAAATAAACCCATATTGTTCAGCCATTTTCAATTTCTATGTCTTTTCCATGATGGAAGGACATTTTATACTGCCCTCTTTGTCCACATATAGGTCTTTCTCTATGTCGTGCGTGTCTATTTTTTTTTTTACTTTAAAGTTTGTGTAATTTACACTACACACGTCCATTCTGAATGCCACATTGCCTTTTATATATCAACTCATATGTTATTAATGTATGTTTGTAAACATACTTATGGTTGTAAATGATTAGTAAAAGTTGTAAGATTGACAACAAATGGAATATCCCTTAAGGAACGTACATGTGAACTTGTGAAGTATGTGATATGTTTTATTTTATAAATGTTATTGTTCAATCGTATTTTGAACGAGTTTTATTTTTCATTTATCATATAATGTAATAGGGAATTTGTTCTTTCTATGAAAACCTGCTGGTACAAATGATTTATCTTAAAAACTATTTGCAACAATTAAAACCAACTGGTAGAATACATGAACAGACATCGTGATAATATATCTACACAACCATTTTATTACTCCACAACATCCTATTTGATACATATAATGTATAGTACATCCAAATATGGTTTATGGTTTACTCACACATTACACATTAATTCTTTGAATCTCATTTGGCAGAAATCACATGCTCATCCTTCCTGATATTTAATGTCTAGTTGGGTTATAAAACAATAGAACTAAATTCTATGTGTATGATTTGTCATGATTTATCAGAAAAACAAGGTTTCCATGTTAAACTGGTCATGTGAATTTTCCACTTTGTTGGGTTAACTTTGGCAGCATAGCTCCAAACCGGATCGTTTCCCCCTAAGGCATCCTGTATTGAAGTCGGACCGGTGTACATGTACGTGTATAGAAAGACCTCCCATTTCCTCTAATCACAGAGCCATGACTAATTCATGTACAAGTCAGAGAAAGCGCTTTGCTTACTGCTCAGACATTGCCTTCAATACATTTGATCATATACTGCCTACCTGTGAGGTATTACCTCTTGTCACTGAGCATGGTTGTCTAATTAAGGCACCGGTATAACAAAATCTTGAGGTAATTTAGAGGTCACCGAATGATATTCATATGTAGGATCAATGTTCAGAGACATAAGGGTCTTAACTCTGTGTTCAATATGAGTTAATGCTCTTCTTCTTCCAAACAGACAAACAATATCCATACACACACATTGGTCATCTTGGCTTTAGTGCTGGAATCATTGACAAACAGGTGCATCAGCAATATTGCAATCAGGGATCTGCTTAGCTACCCCTGGGTCCAGAGAAGCAGTGGGATTAAATGCCTTGTCTCAAAGCATATTTTGCATTGGGCCATAATGTAAACTCTCATCTACTTGAATTGATTTTGAATAACAGAAATTTGTCCAAATTACCTCGATCATAGACCTACTTGTAATCTTACTTATTTTTTTCCAGTGCGATGTTGCTTTGCATATGTTTAACATGACAGTTTAATCCTTCTTTCTATTCTGTACTGGTTTGAAATACCGGTAGCATATTTTGCTCTTTCTTATAATCATACTGTTCCACAATTGAACTAACACATAATAACTGAATCCCTACAAAATATCAAGTCAGATAGTTCAAACCAAAAAAAAACAAAAAAAATAGCTTATAAAGAATACTGAACTGGATACATGCGTGAACTACATGTAATAGATCTACACATGTATGTGTACTTCTTGTAGAAGCGTGTATGGTTTTGTAGAACATTCTTTCTCTTCTTTTTAAACTAGTTTGGAATAAAGGTACCCCCCCCCCCCCAAAAACAAAAAAAAAAAAAAAATTTAGGGG
>BEXV01002957.1:22571-52113 GCA_003118195.1 Hemicentrotus pulcherrimus | reverse complement strand
CCTACCTCCCGAGTGTCCCACATCTTCCATCATCCATAGCAACCGTAACTAAGACCAGATAATACCGACATCTTATCCCGTTCTTCCTCACAAAACTGATTATGGTGAAAAAGGCAAGATATCGAACTCCGGAGGCCGTGATAGATTTTCTTCTTGTATTTCTCTTCTAAAGTCACTTATTGATGGAGCAGACCTTTACAGGAGACGTTGAGGACGGGTCACACAATTCGATTGTAAAAGAAACTTTAGAGGCCATCTTAAAGATTAAGTTGAGTTCTGGTCAGGCGATTGCATCGTGAAAGAAACGGTGTGGAATCGATCAGAAATGGTAAATCTTCTAGTATATACGTATTGGTGTGTACTCCAAGGTTCTAGAATCATCTAAATGATCAGAAATTCGGCCCAGGCTTGGTAAAGTTACAAGCACTGTACACAGAGAGATGTATATGGGACTACAAGAACATGTGGCATACAAATCCGTCCCCATTTGTATGCTGTTACATGCCGTAATTAGAATATTGCAGGGAACATTTTCCATCTGATGTTCTTCCACACTTGCATAATAACAATGACAACGCTTCCCAGAACTTAACCTTCTTTTTTAATGTACTATGCCCCTTTTGCAGCCAACCTCAAATTCTGCACAACTTTGCATTAATTATGAATATGTCATGTATGTCCTAGCTGCGTAATTTAAACGTTAGCAGTGTCCTAATATTCAAATTATGCAAGGAAACCTGTTCACTTCCTAGACTTCACTGTCAGACACTATTGAGCGACTGACGGGCTTTCTTCTTCTTCTTCTTTGGTAATAACATAGATAAACTGAGCTGTAAAGCCGTACATGAGCATTTGTCCAAACCCACTTCCTGCAATGGCCGAAATTAAACTGATTAAATCTTTGCGCAGCATAAAACGTATGACCATTCGGTACAATGGTCTGAAAATTAGCTATTGGGTCTATAGCCCCTAAGTCGATTTGTTAACTAATAGTCGTTATTTTCCCACTTGAAGACATTTTCAAGCCCCATCTTTTTTGGGGAAGTTCTAAATTAGTATTATCATTTAAATGCCGTTGGAATTTAACCTTTTCATTTGCTTGGCCTGCAAATGGGACATAGTACCTTTAGGGGTATTTTGTCTCATTTGCAGCTAACATCCAATTCTGTAGAACTCTGCAGGGTGCTCCTAAATTCCAACCCTTTTTCACCATCACCATCCCTATCATTATTGTCGTCATTTAAATCGTCATCATTATGATTATCTGTTTCATCGTTTATCTAGGCTTGCAGCAGGACATCATTATTTTATCACAATCATCGTCACCGAGTTATAATGTAGTCACCACAACGTTTCCACTTGTTTATTTGTCATTAGTCTAAATGTCTCCTTGGTCTCTCTCTCTCTCTCTCTCTCTCTCTATCTTTATCTCTCTCCCTCTCTCTCCCTCTCTATGTCCCGCTGTGTCTATCTCTATGAATCTCTCTTTCTGTCTATCTCTCTATGTGTCTCTCTCTTTCTCTCTGTCTCTCTCTCTCTCTCTCTCGTTGTCCCTCTCAATGTTTGTCTCTATCTCTCTCTCTCTCTCTCTGTCTCTGTCTCTCTCTCAAACAGCACTCATTTTTAAGAAATCAGTGAAAGGCTATAACAAAATCGACTTAGAATTTTAGTTCAGTTTACGTATAAAAACGTTTTAATATGTATATAAAGCACATATAGATGTAACTTTAAGCGTCCATCTCCTTATAAATTTACAGTACTTCATTTTAGAAGAATAATTTACATCGACAACAAAAATATATTGCACATCTTTTCGTTTTTACACGATGACGCATTAACACATTTAAAGCAATAAACAAACGTTCAATGCATTTTAGATGAAGGTTATTTTGTATGATAGTCATATCAAATTCCAAATCATTTAAACGATCAGGTCTTTCGTTTGCTATCCCGATCTCTATCTTAATACAAATTGTAAAATATATCTCTTTCTTTCTCCCCTGAAAGCTATTACAACAATGGCGCTGTAAATTAAGATTACAAACGAGGATGTTAGATTATTATTTTTCCTTTCAAATCATTCTTATTCCTTCAAAACATTTTGAGCCAAATTCGATTGATGGATGGAAATTAAATTAAAATAAAAATAAAAATAAAAAATTATTGAAAATAATTCTCAAAGTTGATAAGATTAGGTCTTCTACCATCTGAATGCCTTCGAATACTATAAACGCAACATTAATGTCGAAATAACTAGTTAATTTTGAATTAATTATCAACAATAATTGTTACAATGATAATTAAATAATAACAATAGTGATGAAAATAATAAGTGTCAGTATCAACATGAATATCTTTTTATTAAAGTGTGGGTATCATGAAAAGGGGTCCCTTGAAATGAATAGTTCTTCGAGTTTCCTTACATTTGAAATATGTATCAGATAAAGGTTGTGCAATACGCTTTCATGCTACATGTGTGCGTAGTCCCACATACCCTTTTTTGTGTACAGTGCCTGTTACATTTAGTCAGACTAGGTCAATTTCTCATATTTTTGACAATTCCAAAACCTCACAGTAAACACAAATACTCATTTATTCCATGATCAACCTTTTCCGATTCCTTCCACATAGTTTATGTTAACATTGCAATCGCATGACCAGAAGTCAGCTTTATCTTTAACCCTTCATAACGCCCAAACAGTGACTTTTGAGTAATGGTCCACTGTGTTTACGAACATTCCTACGCATGTGATCCCATCCACCCTTACGGGCATGCGCATAACTAATTGCATTGCAGTACTTTTTAACTCCACCTTGATATCGAAATTGACGTCGTTCGTTTATGACATGGTCAGCTGATCAGTGGGACAGCTTTTTATAGCGTAAAGAGAGTGTTTTTCATCGATTATCTCAGAGAATAAACGTTGAAAGATTGAGAAAAAAAGGTGAATAGGATTGTTTGACTAATATGGAAGGAAATGATGTTTGAAACAGAGGTTCCAAAAAGCGATCAGGAAGTCGACTCAATAACACAAGCGTTCGAGATTTGTCATATAAATGTATTACGCAAAGGGGAAATTGAATATTGCTATATTTAGAAGCGAGACAACACTTTGTTCAGTATTAGTGGGGGCTCAGGTGGAAAATATATGGTCAGTTAATAAATATTTATAGTGCTCTTGTAAATGTTTTAACTTGATGTCCCTTGAGGAAGAAGACCATAGATGTAAGTTTTTTCTATCAACGACCTTTATATCGATTCACTTCTTTTTATTCAAAAACTGTGATAACAATGCATCCGAAGAATAAAAGCAAACGAGCATTGCATGGACCCGCAAATGCATCGGATGCTGCGCATTAATTGGTTCGTTAAGGTCACATGACAAGTAACACGAACAAGTGATCGCTTAGAATATCCGGGAGGTGATAGTGAGAGAGTATCCATTTGGAAGGGAAAACACAATCGTATTAGGACGCCCTCTATGAATAATGCATGGTTCAGGCTCGCAGGCAATTCAAACTCCATTTGCAAATCCTCTTGAATCCTCGGAAAAGAGGGTTTAACTCGAGGAGTTCAGGATGGCTTGTTCCCCTCCATTTCCGATCATCCATGCTTTCTTCTTTAGTCTATATTCTCAGACCTTATTTTAGAGGAATTACTGCCATCTTAAATGTTTTCATCCGTTCATTATCTTCGCAAATTCTAGAGAGCAGTTACATCAAGTTAGATTTTACTGTACAGTTTCACGGTTTTCAAAGAGGCTATTTTTTTTAGAGAGAATCGCGTTGGAGAGGAGGATGAAGGGAGTTGGGGGGGGGGGGGGGGGGGGCTTGAAAGTAAGACATTTTAAAAGTGTCAAATGAAACTCTTCAGTTGATGCATGACATGTATGTTATTGCATACATGAAGCATTCTTTACTCGGAATTTCACTCACATATGATATATTACTCAAGATAAAATCTCCCGGGATGTAACTTTGCTTGAAATATACATCAATTTACGAGGACTGATAAAACGAACATATCTGTACGATTTATTGATACCATGAGCTCGCCATAAAGTACCCTCTTTAAATAAACATGATAAAAGAACGTGTTTGAATTAACACATTTGGCGTCCCCCGGCCAGTCATCGAGTCGAAGATCAGCCTTAACGGGGAGGGTGACGGGACAGGGGGAGGAGGGGGGAATAGGCAGTGCGAAAAGAAGGAGAAGAATGTTACTGAACAGAAATAGGATGCATGATAAAATTGTTAAAAAGATAACATTGGTACAACAGATTTTGGAGGCATTATCGTGATAGCGTGATACTGTTTAAACGATATGAGAAGTGCTGTAGTCCATTGGATAATGAACCTACAAGGTTTGGGGTTCGAATCACTGTTGAGGAAAAAATGTAATTTGTAAAAACATTAATCTCATCTCTTGCAGCACTCCACCCAGATGAGGTTTATCGGCAGACGTACTTGACACGATTTTATTATTTAAGTGTCTTAATCAATTGCAGCCGTGCTAAAGCTAAATAAGAGTCTTTAATAATGAAGCGCCAGGACTGGCAATGTGAGAGACTTTGGAATAAGTTTGATATTAAGCGGGCGAGTTGTATTCTTTATGAATCTCAAAGACTAAATATCCATTATTTGCTTTGATACTACCCTGCTTCGCCACGTTGTGCAAATCACGTTAAAAAATAATCATTTTCTGAAGAAAGAACAAGAAATTAATAGTAACAAAATGTAATAAAATTGTGCTTTTCACTACGTTTGTAAAGGGAACTTAACTTTGGTAACTTAGCTTCATACAAAAATATCACATTTTACATGTTTTAAGCACATATTTTACTATACATATTTGTACATGTACGTACATTTTCCATAAACACACACTTTTCAGCCACATCCTTAATTTGAATAAGTTTTCTCAACAAAAATAAATGACACTTTAGTCTTAAATATCAACAAATGCACTCAATGCAAACAAAGTGGGCGGACAGAGCTATGTATGAAACATCATACAGCCTAGTACAATTCATAATAGTACCATTGGTGTTCATCAATACAATTGATTGGTGTAGAAAAATGTTCACTGGTCGGATAAAATAAATAAAGCCAAAAATCGTTATCATGTAGTTCTTACATGAACTGTAAATGTCATAAGAAACGAATATATCAGCATAAAATGCGACAGGCAGATCTGATTGTTGATATTCACGCAATCAGACTTTTCTTCCGGTCTGGTTTTGACTTTAGTATCTCGTCAAAGTCCACCGTCCGAGTTTTTGACCATTTTTGACAATTTTAGGCCATGGATTCTGACCGGATCAACAGAAATCAAACATGAAAACATTCAAAGTTTAACATCGATCATTCAAAAGAATAGACACATGACGCCAAAATATCCACATGATATGTTACAACAAGGTCGTTTGTATACGCTGTGGGGTCAATGCAAAATCACGACGGCAGCTCGTGGTCGCCATGCTGTCCTCACGTGGTTCAAATGACCTTTCAAAGATTATGTAAAATGCAGTCATGAAAAACACATGGTTGCGACATGATACATTGAAAATTATCACATGATTACCTTCATGATAACCACGTGGTGTGTCATGGTAACGAAATCTTCCGTGACCTTCTCGGCGATCCAAACACAGCTTGCATCACCTTATTGGCCACATTCCGCGTGACGCTACTGCGTCTGCGCTTCATTTGTAAATTGGACTTCTTCGATTCGTGCAGCTCGCGTAGAATCGTCAGGAATGACTCGCGAATGTCCATGCTGCCCTCAGCGGCCGACACCTCGAAGAAATGACACCCGTACTCGTCGGCGAGGTCACGACCTTCCTCGGGATTGACCTCCCGTCTGTGTTCGAGGTCAACCATGTTGGCGACGATGGCGATCGGGACGGAGCAGGGAGATTTGCAGCGTTGTAGGTAGCGGATTTGACCTTCGATGGGACGGAATGTGTCGCGATTACAGACGCTGTACGCCAGAACGAATCCGTTACCCCAACGAATGTGATCATCTCGGTTTTTCATCAGGTCAGTCTGAAATGAGTAAAAATGTACAATAGCATCACAATATCATTGTCTTGTCTAAAAAAAAGCACGACCCCAAATGTTTAAAGGTATTCGACTCAATAGCAATTTCGATACTACATTGTATTGCCTAGATCATTGTTTGGATTGGCCTTAGCCCACGAGCCAGCCTGGCAAAGAGACTGACCATGACTGATTGACATTTCTCTTAAGTTCCAACTCTTAATTAATCAAAACGTCTATAAAGAAGAACATCAATTCAAGGGCGATTTAAATGAACTATTGCATTACCTATCCTATAGAAATCATGTTTGGATGACGTAATAAATTTACGCTATTTTAATCATGTTCGCCATAGGCAATATGGGCGATGGACTGGGTAATCATAATCACGTAAATAATTCATTGTTCTTTACATACAACCTTACATTTCGCCCTGGGAAAGGCGTTTAAAAAAATTTCAGGGGGTTGAGAAAAGAAAAGAAAGTAAAAAAAAGGAAGAGATGGGAAACTTGACACTTACCCTCGTACACGTGTCTAAGACTTCCATGTTCATCTGCATATCGTGCTGGAGGACAGTCTGCTTGTACAAAAGATCTGAAAAGACAAAACTATGTTCATAGATTACTTTACACTGCTTAGACAGTTTATGAATTATGTCATAAGGGGTGTAGTTGTCCCGTGGATACGTCACCGGACTTTGGTTAACACGTTTGGCGGTTAGAGTCACGCCGCGGCACCAATGTTCCTTGGCAAGACATCAATCTACATTTATACAAACAATTCCTTGAATATATTAGAGCCTTATTTTGGCGGCTCAGCTACAGCCCGGGTAATACTATGATGTTTTGTATTAAGCGCAGTTGAGTATTTTTCACATAGTAGTTGCTCTCCTTATTATTATACAATCAGGTTTAATTTGGTAATTTTCCCCGATTCATGACCAATTCTAAACTGCAAACAACTGCCTGCAAAACAAGAACTAACAGTTTGAAAAAAGGGATATTATTTAACACAAAGGTACTACTTATTTCTCCAGAACCCAGACTAATTTTGAAAGAAAACGCTTTTTGAGTATATGAATCCAGACTACATGTAAACAATGCAAGTAGAAATGGTTTAGTTTGTTTATGTCGGTGTCGTGGGCTTGAAATGAGAGGCTTGCCATCTCATGTAAGAAAGAAATGGTTTATGTGAGTTAAGTACCGTGGGCTATACGAACTGTACATAGAAGCCACTTCCTCCTCCTTTAATATTATTCCAACTTGTAGAGATGGGATGGAAGGGGGGAATCTTACCCGGAAGGTAATTCGTTCCGTTAAGTGCTCAATTTTGCTTTTCAAAAAGAACTCGCGAGGGACTGGGCTGGGTAAACGCGATTCAGCATTTTTTCAAATCCATATTTTCCATTAGGGTACACCAGTGACAGACATTTTGGAAACACATTCATGCGCCACGATACCATTAACGCCCTTCCCTTTATCTCCCCTCTCTCTCCCTCTCTCTCTCTCCCTATCTCTTTCTCTCTCTCTCTCTTCCCCTCTCTCACTCTCTCTACTTTCTGTCTTTTTCTGTTTATACTTTTCAGTGATAGGGCTATTTAGGTTTCTACCTTCATGCATTATGTGTTTCTTCTCTCTCTCTCTATATGTCCCTTTTTCCCCTCTCTCTCTCTCTCTCTCTATCTCTCTTTGCCTTAATCCGTCTATTTCCGTTATTTCCATTTTTTCTGTTATCTCCTTTTCTGTAATTCTATCCCCTTTTAGTTTCTGCGAAATGTCATTTTCGTGGCGATGCTAATGGTACTTCAGAATGAGCAGGATTATTCGTATTAGCGGTGTGTTTTAACCGTGATCCAAGTGCAAGGACGAATTAAAGAGAAGTTTAAGTCCTGCCAAAAGTTTTTTTTATTTTGTATGTGGGTGTCTCTGGTGTTGTTGTGTCAGTTAGGAAGAAAGTCATGAAAGAAATGTACGCAGAAAAGTACCATGCCAAGAAATACCTAACGTATGTCACGACCGTTTATGACAAATGTGTGTATACCCATAAGCACATGCACTTTCACTGCACCAATACACCCACTGGATCAATTTCGCGTTTAAAATTATGTGATTTAAGAGTTTGCCGCTATTCTCTCGAGGCCGCCATCGATTTCAAGCTTACCGCTCATGATGGCGGTCTCCTGCGTTTTCTGTAATTTATCTTTTTTTTATTGAAAAATGTTTGTGTTTGTATGCATCTTAATTAATGTACTTAAAAATATATAATTATGTAACATGAAGAAATAATTGTTACGTTATGTAAATGATTGTGTTCTATTTTGAAAACGCAGAAATAATAATAAATAAAAAAAACAAAAAAAAAAAACATTGCTCTCTGCAATGCAGTGGTTTCCATCAAGGCTGGTCAATCTTCTATCGATTTGTTGNAGCTGTTACGCGCGCTGCGTTTCAAGGAATAAATTCCTACCAGGTACCCATTTACTTCACCTGGGTGGAGTGTGGCAAATGTAGATCAATGTCTTGCCAAAGGACATTAGTGCAGCGGCGGGACTCGAACCGCGGACCTTGTGATCAATTTCGCGTTTAAAATTATGTGATTTAAGAGTTTACCGCTATTCTCTCGAGGCCGCCATCGATTTCAAGCTTACCGCTCATGATGGCCGTCTCCTGCGTTTTCTGTAATTTATCTTTTTTTTATTGAAAAATGTTTGTGTTTGTATGCATTTTTTTTAATGTACTTAAAAATATATAATTATGTAAAATGAAGAAATTATTGTTACGTTATGTAAATGATTATGTTCTATTTTGAAAACGCAGAAATAAAAACCAAACAAACAAACATTGCTCTGTGGAATGCAGTGGTTTCCATCAAGGCTGGTCAATCTTCTATCGATTTGATGATCCTCAACCTCATAGTATACACCGATTCGTATTTTCTACAAAACCAACACTTCCCCGTTGTTGGAAACTGTAAGTGTCAAAATAATTGCAAGACCAGACTTTATATTTAACCATTATACAATAGCTGGAACCGGATTAAAACGGGATCTCCTCTCCTCAATGCATCTTAATGCTCAGATATGATAACAATTCTATGCCCTGCTGTACGTGCATTAGTGTTTAAATGTTCAAAAGTGTGAAGCTCTAAACATATAGGTCCACACAATTACAATCCAATAAATAAAAAGCTTTTAAGCATATCATAGAAATTATCTCTACAAAATAGTATCACTAGCATAACATGGCTTGTGAAATGATGTAGAAACGTTTGGTGATAGAGAAGCGGAAAGATGGATGTAGTCATCATAACACATCTCAGCAACATCGCTGTGACATAGCAACAATGGGAGAGGGTGAATGTATATCTGCAGCAGGTGTTCAAAAGACATTGCGGCGGTACCTGGGAGTTATAACTGTTAGAAAACACGATTATGATGGGTATGTTTTTTTCTTCTTCTTCACAGGGTTATCTAGATGCCCTACTTCACTGGCGTTTTCCAATTTACTCTTTCAGGAAAGCGAAGTTTTGAATTTCACTATATTGCCTGTTCGGGGATCATGGGAGATAAATATTATTTGTAACCCCTCGAGATGAATTGTCTTTCAAGTAGACTTACACGTTTGTGTAGTATATGATATAAAGTCCAGGTTTGGCATAAAATGACGGGAAAATGATGTGCGTGTATTTATATACGTACTTGTGTGTGTGTGTGTGTGTGTGTGTGTGTATATATATATCTATATGAAAGCCTATAGATTATGTAATCATATAGCCTGCACTTTCAAATAAATATGTCCGTGGTGACCTGTAAGTAAACAAGAAAAAATAAAAACGCTTTGCCACAATATTGCCCTTTCCAATCTATTTCTCTCTATCATTAAATTATGTTCGATAGGTTCATATCGAAAAAAATAATTAATGTTCCCAGCAGACCAATTTTAAAGATGGAAGATACATTTGTCATCGCATCTTATCATCTTGGGGACAAATAAGGCCAATGATGTTTACAATGATGATCCTATGTACAAACACGTGTGTGTTCTGTAGCTTCATATCTACCACTGATCCTACACGACCGATGTAAAGGATCTGCTCCCGCATCTTGTTACCATAGAAACAGGGATGTTGATGGCGACGATTCAATACATTACAGCGGGGGATATTGAGACAATACTCAATAGACTTAATGCTTTTATAAATGATAACTACAACATCACGACGATCAAGATACGGACACCTCGTCGAAACAAATTGATAATCAATTCAACAGCTTAAACCCGATCCTTCCGCTCAACTGTTTCCGAATGTGACACAAACCCGTCCAAAAAGACCTTAGAGAAATCAACCTAGGAAAATTCAAGCCTTGTGCGTATCATTTTAGAATGCGCTAAAAAGAATCAATCCGAATGTGATATATAAAGGAAATACAAAAGAGTATAGAAAATTGTCCTTCGAATGATTTCTTGAAAATGCTTGCAAGCATGTTCGAAGTTGAAATGTCATCCCCGGCCTACATGAAAGTGACTCGGTATCGTTGTTGAAGGTTTATGACAAAACCGTGTAATTTGTGTATGAAATGTTTATATTCACTTTACGGTACTAACTCCCCTAACACGCAAACAATTTTGAAAACATTCTCAATCCTCAAAGATATTTATGGTTTTCTTTCAATGCATCACTGTGCAAAACCCTCTATTAGTGATTAACAGTAAATTCTCCCAATCTTTTTCTAGTTCCCCCAACCGTTTTTCCATGAAAATTTTACATAATTAACACAAGCTTTGAAAAATCTGTCAACACTTAAATGTCTGGAACGGTATATAGAGCCATTTCATTGCTTTGTTACGATTTACATTCACATAAAATGTAATTAAATTGTAATAATATAGTTGGGAGAATTAAGGAATCGATCATAACAGTTTTTACCATTTTATATCATTAATAATGATCTGTTTTTACTCAAACTTTCTGATTATCTTTAATTGTACATCTACCATGCAAGTCATTATTTTCGCACCATTTTATCTCGTCTGAACAATTTTACCAATTCCCTTTAAGCCAACATCACGATTGCGAGTTGGTGGTATTGACCAGTAAGGCTTCCAGGGTAGCAGTTGCAACGAACATTCCCTTGAAGAAACACAAATCTTATTTTGATATTGACAATGCTTTCCAGCTAAGCGTCCACGTTGCAAGGTTTAGGGTTTCACAGAATTAACTGTCTATTTCATACATTTCTTTCCTTCTTTTGTCCAACTTCTTCTTCTTCGTTTGATTCGGAATATGCAATATGACGTGTGAACCTCAGTACTGTTTAGCTATATTTTATTTTACCATGGTAACACCCAAAGGATGCCCACTCGAACAAATTTTAGTAAAACTCGAAATATAAAATCGGTATCATGTCTTCCCATAGCTTCAGCCCAGTTGACCCACCTGCCTCAGAGACCGGCAAAGACGAAATCCGATTCTGAGCTCAGTTTATATCAACTATATCAAACTGGAATGTGCGATCTATAAGAATATTAACCAAAAATATCATAAACTAACATTTCGCTTTTCTTAAGATGTAACATGTCATCACTGATTTCTTGCCGGTGTTTCAATTGCGAAGACCTCCAAGGATTTCAAAGATTTAACAAAAAGGCAGATATTCTTGGCATCTCGTTTTCCCACTCCCGCTACTCGACTGGCAGTCATGAAACATAATTTTATGTTTGGATCCGAAAGGGCGTTAACGCACACACTATAACGCATAGTTAATGCCCTTCTGACTCTCAGCGGTAAACACACTGGAAAGCCGCTTAATCAAAAATCAATACCATTGCGGTCAATAATTTATCTCTGTATAATAGAATTTCATACCACAAAATCGGTTTTAGTATCATTCATCCCAGCAAATTAACGATTTATTCTGGTGTCACTTTCCAGCAAGTCGTCCACGTGCACGAAACTGCACGTGGCATAATGTTCATGCATCTGCCATTGTGTATATAGAAAAAAAGGAATGATGGATATTACTTCACACTTCGCAACACACGTGAGCATTCCACAAATTGTTTTAAAAAAGGTATCATTTTCCTTAGGCTGAAATGAAATCTCATTAGATTGCGTCAGAATGCCTTGAACACTGTTGAATTCGGATTTATATTCCTACTGGGGTAAAGGGTACATGACCGTGTGGTTTAAAAGGAAGTAAAAAAATGAGAAAGATTCGGCTTTGTGTATTGCAAGGTTTTGGAATCATCCAATGATTGCCGTATACGATCGTGCTGAAAAACACGGCTTAAAATATATGTAGGATTACACACGCACGAAGCGTACCCTCTTGGTTCACCGAATTAAAGCATTGTAAGTTATCGTTTTAAGTTAAAGAAGTAAGATTGCATGGGATCTTCTGCAGATTATGATGTTTTAATGAACCCCTTCAACCGTAATTAAGAGCCAGGTTATGGTTTTAAATGATTCTCTTTGACGATTATTAGAGCATTTTTAATCTGGCTAAAACGGTAATCGTGAAGCTACGGTTTCATATAATCTTTTCGATCGCATAGGCTTCCTTATTAGTTCGTTTACGTGACCAACTGATTAAGTCCAAGCTTCTAGAACCATGTAAACATGTAAGTAAAGTTGCGGATGCATTCAGATTCCTCCTATACCTATATAAATGGTGCGTCTGTGGACGGATGTGCCTGCATAAGCCCCAATGCTACATTGGCGCTTCTTGTGTAGTCGAAACTACGACCAAGTAATAATTGTTCCTCTTGTTAGCATGCATTATGCTAAGAGTTCGATAAAGGCCCCACAAAAGTACTAGCATCCCAGCTAAAATGAGCAGCTAAACGAACACAAACTTTACAAATAGATTTGCGTCGCGATTGTGCCATGCTATAGTCAAGCTTAATTTCATCTGTGGTGCTGTCAGCTTAAGTTGGTATACTAAATTAGTATTGACATTTCCAAACCCGTGTCCCACATTCTTCTCATGGATGGGTTCTCTATCTCGCCGTATCTCTCTCATTCTCTTTCTCTCTTTCTTTCTTCTTCTCCTTTTCTCTCTTTATTTCTACTTTCTATCCTTCTCTCTCATCTCTTGTCTGCATATCTCTATTTTTTTCTTCCTTTTAATCATTCTCTATATTACACTACGTTGCAGAGCTAACGATTTAAACTATAGAGGGGTAAATGCAAACAAAGGCTAGGAAATATTACAATCAGTTTGCATACGATACAGAAATCAATATCACGATGCTGAAAATATTTAGAAGTGCACAAATTGAGGAAATAATCATTTTCACCTTAAACTCTTCTGAAACCAATAGTGTGTCCATATCTACTGTAGATATCCATATAAGTTATTAATTTTTTTGGTGTGTGTATTGCTATTTTTTCAAGGCGTCTTTATTTCACTACTTACATTGACAATATATTTCATATGTTTATTTTAACGGTGGCAATTAATCGTCATAATGTGATCAATCAAAACAAATAGATGGCGACTTGAAAGGAATAGGGGCGGGTCGAAAAACCTAAAGGAAGTTACCAATAAAGCAAAACTGACGGTTATTGTAATACGTTGCCAAACAAAGGAAATGGTTCCACATTAAATGTCGATACTTCTACATTTAACATCAACATAGTAAAAAGGAACAAAGTATATTTCTAAGATATTACTCAACACCTGCACAGAAGATATTGATAACTTACCGATATTGCTTTCGTATTCGCCGATGTATCGTCTTGTGAGAAATCTCACGGTCACAGCTGTAAAGAGAATAAAGTTGGACCTCATTTATTACCATTTTGAAGGAATGAAGAAAATTAATATTTCATACTTGCGATTGAATTGTGATAAAACGGTGTGGAGTCAATCAGAAAAGGTTGATCATCTAGCATATAAATATGTGTCTGTATTGTAAGGTTCTGGGATCATCAAATTGATAAGAAATTTGGCTAAGTCTTTGTAAAGTTGCAAGCATTTTACACAAAAAGATTTATATGGGACTACACGAACACGTGGCCCATAAAAAATCGTCCCGACTTTTACGATGTTACATTCCATATTTAGAATATGAAGGCATTTGAAGAGCCATACTTTTCAGGGAGCATGTTTTATCTGATGTTCAACCACACTTGCATCATAACAATGATAACGCTCACAAACTATTTTTCACCTCTGGATCTTCTCTTTAAGGAACAAGGAACGTATTACCGGTCTATCGTTATATCAAGATTCCGTTAGTTTGCATCGTCATAATTACCTTGTGTAGAATGTATGAAAAAGAATACAGTTGTTTGATCACTGAATGTATGCTTAATGCATGATGCGTCATCATTGTTAAGAGGAAGGTATCAAAGTATTTAAAATCAGGGCATTGTTATTATCTTTCTTTCCCCGCCTCTCTTTCTCTCTCTCTCTCTCTCTCTATTCCTCCCCCTCTCTCTCTCCCTCTCTCTCTCCTTCTCTCTCTCTCTCGTCCCCTCTCTCTCTCTCTCTCACTGTATCTCTTTCTATCTTCCTTTCTCTTTATCTCTAATTATTTATACCAGGAAAGATCACACATAGAGGCTGTTATTTATGGTACCTCTTTTTACTCTCTGTCACGTATGTAGGTCGAACTATTTATATCTCTAATTTGGCGTACTTGCCCTTCTCCCTTACCTATTGCTCTTCCTGTCTCTGTTCTCTAAATCGTCTTCTTTCTCTCTCCCTCCCTCCCTCTCTCTCTCTCTTCCTCCCCATTATGATGCTCGTCCATCTCCTCCCTCCTCTCAAGTTCTCCTTCTCTCCCCTTTCTCTCTATCATCCTTTCTCTTCCTCTTGCCGCAATGGTCCCTAAGGCTGTAGCATGACGAGCGAATCATCGGAGACATAAGTGGAACACATGAAGCTTAGTTTAAACCGCCAACCAAACATTAAAGATTTAAATAGCCAATCCCCATGTCATTGTTAAATCGCTGCTAGCCGTGCCACAAAATAATCATTACCCTCTTTTATGTGACACGAACCATGCTCATTCCTTCGGAAATGGTTTTCTGTACCTTGTTCGCACTAAACGGTCGATAAAATCATGAAAATACAAAAAATGTTTAAAAAGCATAAACACGTTGTAAAAATCCCTTCAAAAATTAGGTTTTCGAAGCCGTAACATCATTTTGTCATGAACAAAAGTCTTGGAAAAGCAACGGCATCTTATTTCGTAATTATGTCAAGGAACAGAAAAAAAAAGACATGACATCAGAAATGAAATCGATGTTGAAATTTTAACCCTAGCTGTCGAATCGGATCCTCTAGACATGCTGTGGAAATCGTTAGTTCTTGATCCGACACCATCGGCCGTATCATCATCGCGCTCGAGTCCCTGGACGCCTCATCATCCATTAATGTCTGACCGGGCTGACACCCTATTGAAGCCGGAGGAGACCATCGCCTCACCTGCCCCAGGTATCATGCATGTTTACAGAGAAATCGGAGACAGCGGTGGGATGTTATGATGTCTTGTTAGCATCCTTAAAGACACATAGTAGTGGGCTCTCATGGGGAATTTGACACTATTGTGGTGTTTACCCAATAACAGGTGTTTCCAATCAACAGGATAAGCCTTTAGTTGTTTTTTTTTAACCAAAAGCCCCTATGTAATGCTTTGCATTTACCTCCAATCGCCCCAATTAGAAAGTCATTGCCTTACGTTTTCATCACCCGAAGACTCCCCGAGAAACGGGTTTGCTGTGTGCGAACTTGTACACACTTTAATGGTATTTCCACCAAGCCTGGTGTCAGCGAATTATGACCTACTACGCATTGAAACTAACTACCATCTCTCCTAAAGTCCATCCACTATAACAGGAGGCCATTTCGCTTTGTAGCTTGGGGTCTAAGTAGAACACCTTTGCGGGTGTAAGGAGCTGCATAATTCATCTGAACTTTATATCTCGCAAACTCACCTTCGCCATGAATATGAACGCGGTGTTTGAGTCTTCTTGTGCATGTATAACCTATTATGTGTTTAAAACTTCAAGGAAAAGGGTGAACAGTTTATTTTTCCTCCCCGAAAAAAAAGATAATTATCATTATCATCTTTAAAGGACTCTGTTGTTTACTTTTCCATTATCAGTGAGAGCGTATCGAAATCTTTCATATTTCAGTCTAAGATTGTTTTTATTTTCATAACTGAAAGCAAACCATAATACTGTGTGGACCTACATGTTGGAAACAGAAAGAGGCTACGGTAGCGTTCAATCACCAAACGGAAATGAAATCCGATGACTGTGACTTGTAGGCAAAAAGCTCGTTCAATCATAGTGCCACGAGTCTCTATCATAATTTCATTATCGGTATAGGTTTATTTACTTTACTCGGTCCATCGAGATGGATAACGTCGATATATGTCAGAGGTTTCCCGGGCCCCGATCCGTCTCCGTCATGACGGACAGAAGGTGTGCGTAGGGTGAGGTGCGTATGATAAGGCGTGTGTGCGTATGTTCATACAATGTGTGTCTCTGTATAGAGAGAGAGGGTGTGCGTGTGCGTAGGGAGATGTGGGTCGGAGATGTACGGTCATAAAATTTAGCGGTCTATTACTGTATCTAGACTGGCGTAACAATAATTATTTTTGACGATAAGTAATAGTGTACATGTCTGATGTGTACGTGCGTATATGTGATAGAGCGGGTACCGTACAGTAACATAATTTTTGGGTTCGTGGTGTAATATAATAATCATCCCACATATAAACCCATCTTTTTCAGAAAATTTTCGTCGGAAGTTTTTTACTAGTGGCAAATCCATATAAAGCCGCGAACCTCCTCTTTTTGAAGAACCTTAAAAATCCATTACTCTCTATTGGGAATTACCCTCCCCCTTATCAGTTTATGTCTACACCACTACTATGTTGCGTAAATTAGATACAAAATATCTCGATATTTCACTTCAATTTAATCGTGGATTCGCTTATAACTATTTCTTTTCCTGAAGACTCATATCAATTTTCGAATTAATTCATGACAATCACTATACGATTTCTAAATCATCTAGTTATTAGGGCCCTATGCCCCCCTCCCNCCCGACGGCACTGGAAATTGTCGATCGTAACTGCAAGCCGTGAGCGCCACTCTCGGCGTGAAAAAGGACATCCCGGGTCAAACACAATATGTGAAAGCCATCAATCACAGTTCGACATGTTCGACGAGATCTAAATTTAGCTCCACGCTTCGAGTCACTCATCTACCAGACTCGAATAACAATGATTTCTTCATATGCGCCAGCAAAATATTACGGAAACGAACACAAATCAATGTATTTCACCATCTGCAAATATCTAACGGAGTAGGGTTTACTTCCTATTCAGATATATGCATGTGTACCCGTTGATAAAATTTGATACACAATTAACTTTTCATGATTTATTCAAAAATTTACTTTACGAATGATTCCAACTTGGCCAGTGTAGTAATATACGTGATCATTTATTAGAAGAAATAAATAACAATGCAACAAATAAGTTTAATATGAAATTATCATATAGAGTGATTGTTATATTAGCAAAGCCTGAAGAATACAGGCCTTTATTTTGCGGGTAAAAACGACGAGGAAGACAAACATGTAAAAGGTGATAATTAGGTTTAGTACTCTCGCTTCATCGCTATTTCGCATTCCAAATATGGCGAAGAACAGCTGAATAATCCAAAGACACCAACATTTTATGTCATTCTGATCCTCTGTGTGTAGTCCCATATACCAATATATGGGTGCAATGCGTGACATTTTCAGCAAGAATATACGTCGATTTCTTTCATTTTTTAGCTTCCTAAAACCTCACAATGCATCTAACTTCAACTAACTAACTTTAACTTCACAGTAAACCATTCCCAACTGCTTCCACATGAGCAGGATTCAGGATTATCTTTAAGGATAATGAGGAGCGCATCTTACATTAAGGCTTTTGATCAGAAAATGCATCGACCAAACTCATCAAATTTCCTCTTGATCATCAAACCTCTCAGAGAAGATTTTTATACTAAGCGAATCGCCTTTGATGTTTCCTCCAGAGTTACTTTAAGCCTTTTATAAAGGTCAATCTTATTTTCCTATAACTATTTCGCTTCCATTTTTGTTTACATATTTGTTTTTCCTCGAGCCGAAAACAAAGCTTTTTGCCAAGTGCATGTATAAGTCTTCGGTGCAGCCTTACCTCAGATTCCGCCCAGGAAATGTTGTAAATACGCGTATCCCTTCCCTTTTTTTAAATAACTAGTAAAGATTGCCGAATATAAGGGCAATCAAGCATTCAACAAACTTCATGTTTATACGGTATTTTCCATTTCTTTATAAAAACTTTACGATTAAGTTTGGGCAATTCCAAGGTATTCGGTCATTTAGCGTCATATACGTTACTAAGCAATGTGAACCTATGTACATGAATCCACATCCAATCTCTCTCTTTCATCGTTTGTCCGATCTAAGATCCAGTGTGGTAGTTTAATACTCAAATATGCTAACATTTTAGATGAGTCGGTATTATGTGTAGTAGTATGGAACAAAATAGCTCCGACTAGCCCGTATTTTAAAATACGATCTATGTTTGTATTAAATATTTGTGAAGTTGCACTTTACGGCATACTTGATCCGAGGGTCGTTCTGTTAAGATCAACCAATTTGAGGGTCACGTGATAAAGTCAGGCGCTTTTTCCGGATCTCAAATCTCAAGAGAATATCATGTATTAATTGTGTATAATTCAGCTTTTCAAAATTCATTGCGTGCATTTTCGTCTATACAAATGTCCTGTAAGAAGGCGGGACAGGATGTGAAAGTAAGGTTTCTGGATTTTCTCGTTCCTGCCAATTTTCTTTTAAGAATAGTTTCCTACAAACCACTATTCTTATTTCCTTTCTATCTCTCTATCGTGTTTTTTTTCTCTCTCCCTCTCTCCCCTCTCTCCCCTCTCTATCTCTCTCTCTCTCTCTCTCTCTGTATTCAACTTATCCTTTTAATCAGGATCACTCAGTCAGTATACTTTCTCCTGGCTTTTTTTTGGTTTCATTCTTCCTCCTTTCATTGTCATTTCATACACGTCGCATATTCGCCTGTAGAACGAAATATATTTTTGTCAACAAGCAAGATTTGTTAGGACCGCAATGAAAAATGACACCTTAAAAGCTTCTAGGAAAGCAATGAGAATGCAAAACAATATAAAGTAACATAACTGCGACCACAAAATGTGAAGATCCGTGCGTGAAAAACAAATCGCTTCTAAGAATCTATGTTGTATAATTCTAAGGCATTCTTTGAAAGGATCTTCGAAGAATATGGTTTCTTAAGAATTAAATTTCGTAATCCTCCCATCCATTTCCGTTGAATTTCTTTCATCTTCCTTAATTCCTTTTCTCTCTTATTGATTAGCAGTCGAGAAAGGAAATGCTCACTCCTCCATGTTGCCGTCAAGTTAATATCATTTTCTGAGAACGAATGCATCATTGCTGAATTCGCTGACTCGTCGTAATCATTACCATTAACAAAAACATCACATGGTACCGGTGAAAAATATAGTTCAGAGAAAGTAGAGAGAACAATGAAAAAAGAAGGAATACCTGGGAACACTAAAAAGAGGACTAACACGTGTGTTTACATGTGATGATACCCTAGTAAGGTTCAAGTAAAAAATTAAATTAAAAAATCATGAAAAGATATGTAAAGGAATTGAACAGAAAAATAATAAAAAAGATATAGAACAAAATTGCTCCAAATATTGGATATGCTTCGTTTTGTTTAATTGTGCGTGTGTGTACAGGTGTTGGTTATACAACGGTTCAAATATGACGGAAAGAAGACAAAGATAACATATAGAAAAATGGAGAGAGCTCAACACCTTACAAATGCTAAATAGCTCGTGCGTTTACATGTGTCAGTCCGATCATACCGGTCAGTACATGAAAAATTTATATTTTAGTTTGTTCGTGTTTTCTGTTGTTGATAAATTAACACCGCCCCCTTCTCTCTCTCTCTCTCTCTCTCTCTTTCTCTCTCTCTATTGCTTCTTAATGTCTCTCTCTCCACCTTTTTCTCTCAGTTGAAGCTAATAGCACATCAAGGCACCCTTTACCACTCGTGAATATAATCTCGTTTCCCGGCGGTTAAGGCGCGGTTAAGGCAAGCAATCAACAGTTTCTATTAGCTCCTCATCTTCTTTCTTTTCCACATTGTTCCCTCCCGTTTAGCACCCACATAAACCGATCTAACCAAATTTTGACTTGAGACGGCATGATATACCAGTCCAGTTGATAAAGCACGTGATTGCATTTTGCTGCTGCCAGCCAGGCGTTATAATCACCATTTTTGTTACTGTGTGTGTGTATCCATGCCCGATTTTCTCTTTAAAAAAACAACTGCCTTGCTCTTTTACTCGCGTTTTGAGATCCACAATAAGATGTGGCAATATCGATGTTGTTATCAACAGGGCGTCTAGTGCTAGGGGCGGGGATCGAATCATTACAACAGCACGAACGTCCTTAGGCAAGATGATATCTACATATGCCTCACCCCCACCCAGGTGAGGTAAAGCGGTACCAATTATGAGGAACTTCTTTGAATGCTGTAGCGCCCTATCTTGGCGTAAAGACGGTAAAATTTTAATTTTTTAAGTTGTCCCCATGCCGCCATGCGATTGACATATGTTTGCAAAGGAATTGAGTGTGATTTGTTCAACCTCATGCGCTAGGTACAGGAAAACCTGAGGCCTATAGCAACACAAAAATGCAATCGATCTCAACATGGCAATGGCTAGTCAAGATCATCAGCGCATGCGCATATTGCCAAAAAGTCTCAGCAATCAATGTCAAATCAGAATCGTTGCTTCAAATCAAAACCGCAGTATGTTAATACTGAGCCCATCTCTAAACACTATTGCCAATCTACTCTTAGAAACATTAAAAACGGGTATGGACGCACTTTGCGAAAGCCTGAGTTAGCGCCACCTGAGCATGCCTTGATTGGATTGAGTGTTCTAATGGAACGTAAAAACATATATCATATACATGATTTGTGATGTGCGGCTTTAGGATACCTTGGAGAGTATGAAGAGAAAAAACTGAAAACGTGGTGCATGGGAGTATGCAAGCCGATGATGCCACTCTAAGAATCTAATTTCCTCACGTTGTATGTCAGCATAGACACATTGGAGACAGAGAGGGTTTATTTTTATGTTGGTTATATATTTTCGTGTTTAGTTGTGCGTGAAACATATGATTTATGCATGCTTCGGCAGGAATAACTCTAAGGTAGTTTACCTATAATAAACACTGTGTACATAGTAGCTTGAGTGGACAAGGTAGTTTCCTCGTGACCTTTACGGCTCTGCCCTCTTAATTCCCATTATTTACAGTCTTCTTACCTCCTGAATATGTATCAAAGACCAAAATCTTAGTTTGTAAATGGCATCCAACAAATGAGACTTGTTTAACGTAATTTATGAAATAATTTAATGTTTAACAATTCGGTTGCTTTTATTCGTCTCTTTACACGGCCGCTACTTTGCCATACGTGCATTTTTGCAACAAAAATTTGCACCATTTGGGAGAAGTTTTGAGGACACTTTTTTGTTTGTTCGTTTGTTTTTGTGTTGTTTTTGTTGTTTTTTGTGTTGAAGCGAGGGGGTAAGGTCACTTTTTTAGGTCAACCATTGGCATAATTTGTGCATTATTAATTATTTATTTTTAAAAAAAAAATAAATAAGGGGAGGGTTTTGATTTAAAAAACCCAAAGGCGGGGTTTAACCCCCCAAACCCTCCCCCTGCGTACGCGCCTGCTTGTCGCCCCATCAAAATGATTAAATTCTGAACATCACCTATATAGGCATTCTTAGCATTTGATCTTTTATAACACTCGAGCTATATATAAGTAAAAATATATCTCTGGCGACAAGAATGTTATCAAATCTTCGGATTATCATACTTGTAAGTTCTCTTGGCATCGCTAAATCCGTCCAGTCGGTTCTATTTTTATGCTGGTATTTGCAAGACGTGATCATTATTTGATAGCATTCTATAAATACTATACAAGACCTACTTTTAATGGGGCAGGAGGAAAAATAAACAAATATGCCTCAAAGCGATTGCCAATATTTTTTACATCTCTGGACAATTAAACCGAAAATTTTCACTTGCCAAAAATAACAATTCCAGAAGTACATATTTGTTGTACTAGCATGATAAACCTAGTATTTAAGTACTACACTTTTGGCGGTGGCTTAATATTCAGTCTCGCTAGTACATTTATATCAAGTTTACCCTCACCATGACTGGCTTCATGCATTAATTTCAGTTCGTTAAATTGGTACTTGATACAAATGTCCCATAGTTGAAAATTAACAATGTTAACAATATAGTGGTGATCGTAATATAATTCATGTCGACGTAGCATTTATGGATGATTGTATGCATTATGTCTAATTTCTGTCATTTTCGACCTCTCCATGACCCTATCAATGGTTTAGTGACAGTTTAATTAATTGGTTCTAAGTGTGAACGACCTTAATTAACAATGTTAACACGGATTAAGAGCTCGCGTGGTCGGTCTAATCAATAAAGGCCTTGTTTCGGCACTTCATTTAAACATTGTCTCCTGATTATCAGCAGATACCAACGGAATGCATGCCCTCAGTGCGAATTATCTAGTTAATTAACAAGGTAAATTGTCGATAATAACAACATAATACTATTTTACATTACCCCCTAATTTGTGTGCTCGTTCTAGCATGGAAATTTTGTAAACCGTAATCAAGGATTCACGAGGGTTCATTGTAATTCATTCGAAATTGATGGCGAATTTTAACTACAGGGAGGTACAATTGACTTGTAGTTCAGGTGAACAAATATTTTGCGAGGTTTTTCATTAAGTTGTAATCACATTTAACGATTAAAAGGTGCTCTTGTAATTACAATGGAAATGACTTCAAATTGTATTGCTTTAAATCAAATCCTAAAACCACATTTCTGTAGCGTGGATGACATAATGCTGACCTCATGTTTTAAATTTTTTCACTGCTGGAAAATATTTAGATTACCAATTTCTGAATTTTTCTTAGAATCAATAACCAAACATTTTGAATGTTCTGAAACCACACAATCTCACATTACGCAATCACGAACTTGTCCAAAAAATTGTATGCAGTTAATTGTTACACTGCCAACGAATAAACAATACATACCTTTACCTGTACCCTGCTCAGGGAAACCTATTTTCATAAGCTGATTTACATTCTATTTACAGAAGGAAAAAATCCCGTTGAAAATTTGTTTTGCTTATTTGTAGTGTATTGTGTTTTTTGTATTTTTTGTAATCTTTTGCTGAAGTACTAACTTTCCAGGCCACCATACAGACAGGTACCTTTCCCGCCATTGACTAAACGAATGGTTTGACGCATGCATGATACGCCTCTGTTCACGATCTGACGATAACTTTACAAATATAGTATCAGCGTATAACCGAAGCCTTTCAAGTGTTCAAAAATGTATTTTTCATATACTATGGAAATCCCTTTTAGACAAAATGACTTTTGAAAAGAAAACGCGTCTGGGGTGAGTTCAATGAACGCTAGTCCTATAGTGCGTTCCTGACCGCGAGCGACGCACAGTTGAAAGTATATATTGCAATCCGTCATTCTACGATATACCTGGATGCTCGTCAATAAACGTAGTAAAACAATTTTATATAAACTCACGCATTCGTGTATAATGTATAAATGTCACATTTTATGATGGATGCGGAAGCTTATATCCAGGGGCCTGCCAATCCATGGTAGTTAAATGTTCGAGGATCGATCGAATATCAAGATGAATTTCGTCTATCAAGTCCCAGACCATCTAAATGCTCCTTTCACAATTGGGAGCAGAAAGCTTGGTTCTGATTGGCCAGTTATGTGAACTTGAAATATAATTTTGTTTAAAGGTAACAGGATTAAGCTTGTAGAGTGGTGAAGTGTGACGTCATCAAAAATGTATTTTTAGAATTTCTCAATTGTTTCTTTATTTTCCAAAAGAGCATCGAAAATAATGTCCAAATGTCGAAAACCAATCGAATGTGTTACGTTTTAGCTGAGATATGACTCTTTGAATAAAAAAATTGCTTATGGGAACTCAGTGTTATATGCTCTGGCTCCACCATTAGGAAATTCCCATAGGCAATCTTTTTATTCAAATGGTCATATCTCAGCTAAAACTTAACACATTCGATTGGTTTTCGACATTTGGACATTTTTTTCGATGCTCTTTCGGAAAATGAGGAAAAAATTCAGAAATTCTAAGAATAGATTTTGATGAAGTCACAGCTTCGGTACTCTATATACAATATCCTGTCAGTCTTTTTTCGGTTTTAAAGATGGCATTTACTTCTGGTAGACTGTACCATTAAAAAAAGTGTCTGCAAGCGATGTGGAAAGGTTGATAGGAAATAAGCATTAATGTATTACTGGGAGGTTTTGAAATACTCAGAATAACAGGAAATGGACTCAGTCTTACTGGAAGCCACATTCATCAAACACAGATAGATGTGGGTGGGACTATACACACATGTGGCATGTAATAATGTTTGGTCCAAATCTCTCTACGATTACTTGTCATATTTCGAATATGAGGGCATCAAAAACACGATCATTTTCATGACAAAGTTATTAACTAATATCCCTTTTTAACCTTAACCAAGACACAACGTTCTATGTAAAAAGTCATATTTTGTTTATCCTTTTGTCAATCTTGATATTTATTTCATTAATGTGGTCTTTCAGGATCCATCTGTTTACCAAGTGATTGATGTATGCATATATTTGTCTCATCAACCAGACAGTTCATTGATTCCACTGAATTCACTGTATATTTGATTGTATATTGTAGACCGCTACCAATAATTGATTTTCAATTACATAAAATCCCTTTGGGGGGAGAAATGTACATTTTGTGTAAATTTGGGGGTGTCGAATCCTTCCCGTTTAGAAAACGTGCACTTTCTCAAACAAATAAAGCAGCAATTAACCTGTGCATTCATTACTACCAAAGTGCCCATGACTTGATAAGTCCAATAAACCTTTTTAAGTGCACTTCATGATAACAAGATCATCGCTCACGTGTCCAGGCGCGGCACTCATGTTCTTTAGCAAGACATTAATCTACTTCGTCCCTATTCTCACGAAGTGACGGTATTGTGAATGAAAATCGCATACGATTAGCGTGCGGATTTTCCTCACTAGTCTTGTGCCACTCTCCACCAAGTTGTGGTAAATTTGTACCTTCTAGGAATGTATTCCTTGAGTGCTGGGAAAGATACGTACACAATCGAGGTGTAGCTATTATTGTCTTTATTATCATTATCACCATTATCATTATCATTATTAATATTGTTATTGTTATTATTAAAGTCAGTTTCATCATCATCATCACCATAATTGAGAGAAATTCACATGGTTTAAGGACATATAGATCAGTGCCCAAAGACGAGGCAACGCCCACTGACGTACATACACTCTTAAGTCGAACCGCAATACCATGCATCAACTATACCTTCAAACAATCACAATCATCAATTCGATATACTGTATAGATGTATTTCATTTTACATGAGCAAACAAGATTACTTGCTTTCACTGCATAAGTTAATGCCTGGCTTAAAAAGAATGCTCAATTATGGATTCAAACGAAAATAAAAAGGGATTTGGGGAGCTACTTTCATTCATTTTTATTCCCATGTGGACTTAAATCGTTTTTTAATTGTTACTTGATTATGACCGCCCTCAAAATGCACTTTTATTTGTAATATTTGTGTTAAAATAAAATAAAATATTGGAATATTTTTTAATGCATCATGGGTATTTATCCGTATCGGTGTGCGGTGCTTTACATTAGGTCTATACATGGCTTTTATTAAGATTTAGCCAATGTCTTATTATGTTCTAGAAAAGAAAGAAAACGAATCACGATACATAATCATTATTGCATGCATATGAAACTCTTTCATAACTTTTAGACAGTTTCCTTCACAATGAAAACACGTGACCACTATTCAACGTTATCTTTGATGATTGACCATGAAGATACTTAAGTCTTTTAACATACAAAAGCATGGGTGATAATCATGATATGCGAGAAATCATTAAAAAGACATTTAAGTACTTTGAAAAGTAGATCTGAAAGTGTACGAAGTTACGAAAGCATGCGAATGCCTGAAAATTGGAACAATTCTTTAATAACAATCCTTGTTAAAAGTGCTTGGTATCGTTCTCCTTTATTTCGTTGATAAACGGAGATATGTAAAGGTGATTTATTATACAAACATCGTGCACCGTAAAGCACTTCTTTTCGTCCTCTTTTCCGATGCTATGTATGTAGTATGTAAGTCATACACATTTCTGTTCTTCATTTCTCGGAAATTGTAACTGTACATGGTTATCATTCCTACCAACTGGGTTCGTTTGTTGATAGGATTACGATAGGAAAAACGCCAGACTAGGTATTTTCGCAAGTTTTGTTTAAATAAATGCCGTTGCTTTGTGAAAACTAAACTCTTTATTTCAAATATTCATTTATGGCGTATGACCTCTTCTGCGTTTCTAGAGGTCCAGGATCTACTTTAAGAATATAATTTATCATATATGGCATCTGCAAAGTGATCGACACAATTAAAGTCGTGGAATTGTATATCTCTTTTCAGGTGAAATGGACCATCATTGCTGCAGGCAACACAATGAACGTGTAACCTTTATTGTGGGGCAGTCAAATATTATCTTATTCTTATTTATCTAGATATTTACGCAGACCAGTTTGAAAGAGTCAACATTCTCCCTCCCTCTTTTTTCTCGTCTCTTTACCTATCTCTCTGTCTCTCTCTATCTCTTTCTTTTTGTCTCTCTCTCTCTCTCTCTCTCTCTCTATCTTCCATCACATTTTTGTAGCCCCTCCTTTCTTTCCTCTTTCCTTCTCACTTTTCTCAAATTATCTCTTTTTTTTTTGTCCTCCCTATTTCTCTTCCTCTTCATTTGTTTGTAGTACTAAATACGTTGAAGTTTGTGGAACGTAGTAATTTGGCCTCAAACCACTGTGCACTATCATCTATCACTCCCCTTCATAACGGCAAGACAGTGCTTGACAATGCACACCATTTCCCTACAATGGTGGGACGCTCGGCGGTGATAATACGTGAAAGCGGGCGTGCTATCTTCAATAGGTACAGCCCTCGGGGTATAAGAAACTCGTGTGGGATCCGATAACGCTAGTGTGATAATGATCTTCTTCGTTCCGTCTTTTTTTTCTCTCTCTCTCTCTGTACGTGTGTGTGTGTGTGTGTGTGTGTTTGTCTGACTATAAATTTTTCTTCCCTTTTCCTAGCTCTTTTTCCCCAGCTCTCACTATCTCACATTTTTGACCAACTCTATTTCTCTCTCTATCTATCTTTAGCGCACTCATTTGTACCTCAACCTTTTCTCTCTCTGCCTCTCTTTTCCCCCTGTATCATGCCTACTTACTTATCGATCTATCTATATAACGAGTTGTCTGTCTATCTAGTATCTAACTGTTTCTACGTCAGATTGTGTGTCTTTTACCTGTTTTTGTCTCAATCTGCATCCCTCTCTGTCATTCTCTCTCTTTTTTTTTTTTTTTCTCTCTCTCTCTCTCTTTGCATATCAACTCTTTTTCACTTGTTTGTTTTTACTTCATTCTTGATTTTATCTACTTTTTGGTCTTTCATTTATTTATCAATTAATTAATTTATATAACTATTTATTTATTTATTTATTCATCTCTTGACATTCATTATTTATTTATTAATTTATTCACATTTGTTATCATTATTTTGCATAGCTTCCTCGAGTAACACATTCAGAATCACACGAATCACATTAAAAAATGGATCATAAAACTCCTCATTTAACTCATGTAGGATAAGAAACAACATGTGTCTAATCATATCATGGGAATTGCATGAACGTGACATGAAATTGTGACAAGCAAATTAAAAAAAAATGTCACGTTATCCAAAAAAGAATGCGTGAGTTTGAGTTTTCCTCTCTGTTTTTTTGCAGAGACGGCTTCAAAAGAGCAGGAGAGAGAAAAGAGATGAAAACCAAGAATTGAGTGACTGACAAGATATTTGCTTGACCAAGGTATAAGGTCGCATCTAGAGAAGAAAAAAGGGTGAGGGAAACTTCAGCGCTCCTGTTATTCATTAAAAGTGTGTTCACAACAACTTGCGATATCAAATATTTCCGTAAATATCATCACTAAAAACTAATCCACAAAAGATAAAATATAAAGAAAATAATTAGGTAACATGCCTTTGATGACGTGTAGGAATATAAATTGCGATTCAAATGTTATGCTAGCAAAGAGGAAAATTACAAATTTTTTTCTTTAACGTTTTAATTACGAAAGCAATCTCGCCGTTTGTGGATGACAATAACTGTTAATAACTAGCAGATGGTGGACACATTGACATCCACGACTTGCCTTGCCTGCTCGCCAATCAAATATATTGACACAGATGATGCCCCTGGTAAGTATTGTCCTTGTCATGGCTTTGATTATTTTCTCCCATTCTATTTTAGTGAATTTTACACACCGGTGATAATTTGCAGCATCGTCAGATGAATCAAAATAAACTCACTGAGAACAAGGATGGTTAATCGGTTGATAAATACAGGTGAGTTTTGAGTCAGAAAACTCAACTACTTGCAACTGTTTTTTTAATTTTCTTGAAAAATTTGATTTGGAGTAAATACCATCACAAAAACACGAGTGTAACAATGTATAGGATGTTCATGAGACTTGATTTGGGGAAGAAACTGGGGAATGTTCAATTGTGGGGGTAATTTGTATCGAGTTTGACGTTAATGGATTAGGGGATTTTGGGACGATGCCGTGGGCGTGAGGATAACATTAAAAAAATGAAGGAAATGTATTTGTACATGTGACATAAGTAAATACACGGATTAAAGTGGTACTAATCAGAAATGACAGATGATGTATGACAATTGTTGTGGACACGCACGAAATCGTGAAAAACATAATGTCAAGAAGAAACAGAAAGTTAGAAGATGGTTGTTTGCCGGATCAAATAAAATGACAGTTTTGGGGGAAATAAGCACGAAATATTATTACAATATCATAAAAAATATTTTTGTGACTTTTATCATCCTGTAGCTTGAGGGGAAAGGGGTGAAAAAGGATCATACGGCGGAAGGTTAGTAACACGGAGACAATATAAAAAATATATATATTTAAAAAAGACACAAAAGTGAAGAATGCTACAGCGAATAAGAAACGAATGAAGTAGCAGTACAGAAGCTATATTATTGCTATGTTATATCAAAAGCATTTGTTTTGATGTAATAAAATTGTACAGATAAACAACGGCGTAAAGGGGCCCCCAGAAGAAAATTATGTGCAACAAACATCCGCCCTTCTCTTTATTATGACCGTTATGGGATCTTTATAGAAAAGGATATTATCGAACGATATTGG